>JAVQJF010039730.1:0-20638 GCA_036023855.1 Gadopsis marmoratus | reverse complement strand
GCCCCACCTGCAGCTTACACCTCCCCCTGCCCCACCTGCAGCTTACACCTCCCCCTGCCCCACCTGCTGTGCGACCAGGGCGTTAGATGATGATCATCCATACACACAAACACAACATGAAATGATACAAAAAACGACATCATGGCCGTAACAGCAAGAATACATACATACATTTTCTAGTTTCCTGTGAATCCCTCATTCGTTTGAAGGAAGTCTGACTTCAGTGTGGGAATGGAGCACTAACAATGACAGATACACAGAGTGGAAATTACAGAGTCTAAAAACATTAAATGTTTATTGCTGAAAGAATGTCGAGCATTTTAAGGATTCAAACTTTAAGTAACATTCTGAATGCAGGACTTTCAATTGTGTAAAGTACATACTAATGTAGTATATTTACAGTGTTGTATTGCTACTTTTACTTACTTACTTACTAGGTAAAACAACTCAATATTTCTTCCACCACTGCTGCAGGATCAATGGACTTTTTGCATTGCAGGCCTGTGTACACCCACACTGGAAAAGTAATTCGACTGGATATCTACTTCAAATGTCAGTTCCTACACGAGCTGCTGATAAAACAATGCTACTGTGGACCTTTAAAGTATTTTATGTATTAAACTCAGGAACCTGGATTAAAATGCACTCATAAATGTCATTTGTTTCTGATAAGAAATGATTCTTGATGATAATAAGCCCTTACCAAACAGAAGGGAAGTCAAATGGATTTTGATTCCCTTCCAAATCATTCAGTAGCTTCCACTAATGTAACTTGATCAGAGCACTCTCAAACCGGAGCTCTATGAAACGACAGTTGAGATTAATTTTGTCAGCCTTGTAATCGCGCCTTATTGATGTGTTTCCTGTGAAATGGCACATTGGAAAGAGCAGCTTCAGCCACGGGGCAACTGTGTTTCATATGGTAGTCATGGGTGGACATTTGATGTTGACCCCCTGATCGCACACCTTCATACTGTCGGGCGGGCAGGCACGCACACACACTCGCAGGTAATGCTCTATTATGCTGATTTATTGAAGGTTAATTTAATCACTCTTGTAATACCTGACCAGAGGGTGTTCTTACCCGTGAAAAACCCAAGTCGCAGGGAAAAAAGGAGAAAAACATGACAACAAATCAAAAAGTGATTTCATGAAGGTGGCACCAGAGACAGGCCAATCCATCAGAACGGCGGCAGAGTGTGGACGTGCTGCCACGCGTGGTGCCAGGCGAGGTGCCAGGCGGTCCAAGGCACATCCTCCATGCCAGCGCCCTGAGGCTGTGTGTCCTCGTCACAAGGACAGAGAGGTCGTTAGGACCAACTGCACTAAATCACATACCTCCTCCCACCCACTGTCATGGCCGACAAAGCAGGCTGATGCAGATATACTGGGAGAATCTACTGGTTTGTTTCAAGCAATCATCACATCCTCTTATTCCAATTGATACAGAGATATATGATGTTGTTATGACACTTCCCCTGCTTTTGAGAGCACCCCAGTGTCAACAAGGCTTTACACAGAGTGAATGATTCCTCCTAAATGCATTTTAGAGTTTTGCACAAATACATTTTCAGGGCTAAGTAAACAATGCAGGCCATTATCTAGATGTATTGTTTATGCATTTTTTTTTTCGCACCGTGGCTGGGGTGAGCAAATGTGCGAGAGAGAGAGAGAGAGAGAGAGAGAGAGCGAGAGAGACAGAAGAGACAAAGAAGCAGAAAGAAGAGAGGAAGAGTGCGAGGCAGCCTCCTTCTCCAAAAGACATCAGCTACGTGAACAGCACAGGCAGACTTTCCATTCCGTCAGCATTTTCCTTTACGTGCCAAACAAATAGCTAAAGGTACCACTTAATGTGATGGGAGACAGGATCTAATGGATTGATACACAGGTTTTGACATGCTATTTGAACATGTAGCTCGCTATAATTGGTCATGTCATTGTGCATTAAACTAACGATATATAGAGTAGAGCCCTGAGACGAGTGTCTTTAGCAAATCTGTCAGATATCACACCAAAATACCTCTGACAGCTATCTCAGGCAGCGGCAGCACACTGAAACACGGCAGCAGGAAAACCTGCACCCACTAGCGAAGGCACATTTGGATATCAGACCCCCTTAAACTCACCTCTCTGTCTCCATCTCTTTCCCACTTGCGCTCTCACAAATCGCTGCTCGTTATTGTTAGCTTAACACTTTCTGTGTTGGTGCCATCTACAGAAATTATATTACAGTCGGTTTCTTTAATGCTCTAAAGTAATGGCAATATTTCCTTTCTGGCACAACGGGAAACAGGCCAATGACCTTTGTATTGGCTGTCATAGATGTGTGTGACTCCTCCCATATATTAGAGACGGGGGTCAGAGGTCCAAGGTGAAGGTAACTTGGCTCTACCCATGACTCCTTCGCTGCTGTCAGAAGACATCATGTCACCTTTTCTAAGGAGGCTGCATGGCTGGACAAGACTTCTTAAACTGTCTTCCATCTTGGCATGCAAGGATTTAGGGAGACTGGAAGCTTATTCGTAGCCAACGACATGGTTGTTTATCAAACGCAAGACAACATTTTATTTGTTGTTCCCTTTTGATAGCAGTTAGCCTATTTTATCCTCTTCACCTGTTGATATTTTCAAGACATTCTCTGATTAACATGAAAGCATTAAGACACACGAGAGAGAGCTGCCTTCTATAAATCTTACTGAAATTACAGTTTACGCACTTACGGAACCACATAGTTGTGTGCGACACAGCTGCCTGTTTCAATTTGAACAACTGTACAAGCACACTGAGACAGGAGTGATATATATCAATGTGCTCTAAAGGCATCTGCCACTATTTTGGCAGCCATTTTGTTTTCCTAAATACATAGTCTCTCCTCCTCAGCTGTCTGTCGGTCGGTGCTGTCAGCCACTCTTGTGCGATTGGTCTGATGGGCTTGATGCTCATCACTCTGTCAGGCTAGGCTCGCCTTTCATTAGTCTGGGCCCCTCCATCCGCCACACTCACACAAATCACATTGACATCCAAACTCCTCAGATCCACAGAGCAATTTAACTGATATTCATTAGAGGGATGACAAGAGCTGATGGGAGATCTGTGGAGTGGAGGAGTGGGGGGACTCATTCTCCTCCTATCCTATCCCTGTCCTGTCCGCCTCCTTTCTTCCCCCTTCACTGCTGACTTTGTTTTAGGAGCATTGAGGCGCATCGGCATCTATAACTACCCAGCCCTCAAGGATAGTCAAGACAAAAGAACAATGGATAACACATCTAATCTCCTCTTTATTATCGCAGAAAAATACAATTGAGAGGAGTTTTGTGTCTTTCATACTAAATAATTGGCTACGGCAAATCCACAGCTTCTACATTGCTCTCCTCTAGCAGCCACTATAATGCTCATCCAAGCAGAAGTCCAATCATTTAGCCCTCTCCCTCCAGCCCCTCATTAACCCCCGAAGTGTCAACTATCTCATTAACGCCCCCAACCATCCTCACCCCGAGTCCATCGCTAAGCCCAAAGCATTCATCAACACATACAGTGTTGAAAAATAATTGATCATGTCTTAGAGATAATTTTATATTTTATCAAGGCCTCAGCAAGCTTGGAAAATTCACAAGATATTCAATAAGGCAGCTCAGCCTTTTTCATTTGCATTATCAATGGCTACTGGTCTGAATCCCATCTTTCAATTATCATCCTTTGTTAAGGGCTTTATTCTGCTTGTCAGATGTGACTCATCACTGGGTTCTCCCACAACGTTAGACCAATGTATCCTAAACGTCGCAGGGCCGGGAGCAAGTCTGAGGCGGTAATGAGTTTGTGTGAGAAGACGGGGTCAGGACACAGTGTGTGTGTGTTAATTAATCTGTTCCCGGGTGGGAGGAACTGAAGCGAGATGATGAGATTTAAGAGAGTAAATGGGTGTGCTGCACTCGAGCTGTCCTCTGTTGAGTGAGCGAGCAGGGTTAGAGGCTGGGCAAATGGCCGTCACCATAGTAACCAGATAACTTCTCCCGGCCCCAAGTCACTCAGTCATGACAAGCAAAGCATGGGAACATCAAACAGAAAGAACACAGTGTCCCCAAGCATCTTCAAATAAGACAAAGGTAGGTGGTAAAAAAAATCTATGAGGTAAATTTGTGTATATGGGTGTATGCATGCCTTTATCATGCATACTGAAAAACATTTAAAAAAAAAAACTCATTACATGGCACTGAGCCTGAATTGTGACTACTCTGATAGCATCAACACCTGCCAGTAATATTGTTAGATCCAAAAGCCTGCTTTGAGGGAATAGCACCTGTCTGTGCATTCTGCACCACTGTCAGCTTGTCTCAGCGCGCGTATATAGGATCCGCTTTATTTTTTCCAAGGGACAGTCTTGGAGTCCAGGTGTGTGCCAGATCTGCTGTCTGTGCCCAGGGCTCCTGATGGCATCCAAGCCCCCGTGGTAATCAGCCCACTCTGCCTGCTGTTGCAGCCCGCCTGCCTCCTCCTCCTCCAGTGGCTCGTTTCAGAAACATCTGGTGGTTTACATGCAGCACACACCACCTGCCAGACGCCTTACAGGCAGTGGCACCACTCGCACCTCTCGAGTCCGCCCCACAACAACACAGAAATCACCAGGAAAATCTTGACAAATTGTGGCTGTGAAGACAACTGCAGATGAAAATGCTGAGGGTTTATAAGTTCTGCTCAGTGTTTCTGCAGACTTAGCCTTGTGCGCAATCTGTCAGCTGATTTGTAAATGCTTAGTCATTACAATGTGGTACAAAAATTGGGAGGGGTCAGTTTTCATTTTCCTAAAATGCATGATTTTCCAGTAAGCCAGGTGAAAAATTAGATAACAGCTTGGAAATTACATTTTGGACAACACTGTGTCAGTTCTCTCTCTTCATTAACAAACTGCTTTAAAATGTCGCTTGTTGAAATGTAAATGAGAGATTCATACTCCACCTTGATCTTGAAATTTCTGCAATTGGTAAATATGAAAGAAAACAAATGTTTTATGCAGCAGTTAATTCAATTTAATCATAGAAGCACAAGGCATTAACATATTTGTATTGTGTTTTTTTTTATCAAATAACATTTATAAAACTATTGTGCAAAACAATGTCCTTTTAATATTCTTCAAAGGCTCTGCACCAGTGGATAGTCATAGTCCTCTTAAATTAGGAAATATAACAAGTATGCATAATTTAAACAGCAAGTTGTAAGCTTATACACTATATATACACATTTTTTACACAGACCTGGATTTTAAGTGCCCCTTACTCAATGATAAAGAACAAGGCAGCTTTTACAATCAGCAAGAAAATCAATAGGCTGTACAGAGAAAACTATAAAAAACAAGCAATTAACTTTTGCTGTTTGGCAGATTCTTTTAAGGAGCGTTCCCAGGCATTTGGCTGTTTTAAGGTCTTAAAAAAAAATGACCAGTTTGAAAAGGGCATTTTAAAATCTGGACAGGACAGGACTGTACAAATGTAACACTAAAACTATTTGGACATGCAGTCTACCAGCAAATCATAACCAAACTCACAAAATAAAAAATAAATACAATAAAGTTAATACACTTCAAGTTATTAGCTGACCTTCGAGTCAAGATATTCACCATGATCATGAAATAATCTGTCCTCCGTTTGTCTCGTGTTACCGAAAGGTGTACATATGTGAGGGAGACAACAAAGCTAACAACAAATCGGGCTGAATATCTTTCACCTACAGTATATTTTGATGTGAAATAAATGTCTTTTGAAATACAGAGAAATCAGAAATGTTTATAGGCCAAATAGATGTAAACACCTTGTGCTGACATTTTTAACAGTAGCTCATGGCATCTTTGTGCATTACCACACTTTCAAATATTCTGGTTTCCGTGTTGTTGTTGTTTTTTCATTTCTAGCAGCCATTCTACATGTGTTTTCCAGTATGTCTACTGCTGAGAGTAATTTAGTGTTTCTCTAGTTCGCACACATATAGCAGATGGTCCTCTGGAGACTTCCCATGGCTCTTGCTGAGGTGAAGCTTGATGGCGTGCTTAGAGGCAAATTTACGGACACAGAGCTGGCAGCGGTACACCGACCCATTACTACTGCAGTCATCTTGTGATTGTGGAGAAAGGAAGGACTCCAGGGGAACTAGTTTCTCAGTGAGAGTGTGAGAGTCCCTGACAGTCTGTTTGGGGGACAGCTTGGCCAGGTCCCTGATTCTGAACCCTAGGTGAGCTTCCAGGTGGCATACATATGCTGCTGGGGTACGGATCTGTGAGGCACAGTCACTACAGAAGAATATAGGCTGACTGGAGTCCAGGTTCTTCAGGAACTTGGTTCTACCAGTTCTCCTTAGTTGGTACTTGACGTTAGCCAGCCAGTGGCTGATGGTGGTCATGGAGAGGCCTGTGAAACGAGACACGTGCATTCTTTCCTGTGGGCTGAGGTCGTTAATGATGTACTTTCCCTCTGATGTCTGCCTCAGGCTCGAGGCAAACTGGGCCTGCAGAAGGAGGAGATGCTGGGGGTTCCAGTTAGAGTGGCGACCTTTGCGTTTGTGGCCATGCAGGGACGCTTCGTCATCGTCATGGGTAGAGCCCACAATCTCGACTTTATCTGTGACCCGAGACCGTGAGGGAGGCTTTGGGACATGGTGGGACTGTGTCAGGTTCCTCAGCATGTCTGAAATATCCGACAATGCGTTTTCATGTAGAGGGCTGCTGGATGTGTAGGGAGAGACCACTGTTAGCTTTGCAGGGGTAACAAGGGAGGTGGGGGAGGTGGAGGAGGCTGTGGATGAAGGGGTTAGAGGGGTTGAGCCTACAGAGCCGCCTCTATCGCTTTTCCCTTTTGTGAGGTCCATAGGCTGGTCATCATTGGGCTGGCAAAAACAATCATCAACTACACTTTCTGGCTTTTTGGTCTGTGACGGAGGGGCAGCCACAGCAGCCCTTTCCGCCATGCTCTGGCTGAGCCTGGAGAGCAGGCTCAAGGGATCTTGGTTTGGCAAGGAAGGCTTGGCTGCTTTCCCCAAATGAATGTTCATTACTGACTGAAGAGCACTTAGAGGGTTGACAAAGGGCTGCTCTGGAGGAGTATGGCCAGTGATAATGGCGGTACTGCATCTCAGTGTAGAGGCGAGCGGGGATTTGACTGTTGTCTCTCTCTTGGGCTCTGTTGCCGGGGATGCTCTGTCGCTATGGCTTCCTCTGTCGCTGTTGGCTGGGGTGACTGCCCTCCATTCCCGAGGTGAGTCAGCCTCTCTTCCCTTATGCGATTCACCAGCATCACTACTACAGGGAGAGAGATGGTTCTCCAGCTTAGGAGACAACTGCTTCACCCTCTGCTCTACTTTTGCCACTTTCTCAGTCACCTTTTTCACTAAATCCTCCATTGCCTGAAAGTTGTTGCTGGGGAAGGGGGAGGACTGACTAAGTGGTGGGGAAATGAGGGGCTGGTTCTTGGCAAGCGAGGACAATGCTCCATCCCCTCCGTTGAACAAGAACTTCAGTGGGGAATTCTTTTCCATGCTGCCCTGTTGGAGCTTGAGAGCACTGGGGAACTGGTAGGCTGCATGGATGCTAGGGTAGCCCCCCCAGCTTGGATTCCCACTCTGTGCCTTGTTGATGGCTGATGTCACAGTGTTTTCCAGTGATTTGAGAATATCCAAGCCCCCTTTAGGGCTCTCCTTCAGGTCCTCTTCAGTAAGATAGTTATACATTGAGATGTCATATTTCTCCTCCTTCTCAGCATCCTCCTCCTTCCCAACTGAAGCTGCAACTTGTTTCTCAATTCCAGCAGCCTCTTGATTAGTGCACTCCTCCTCCACCTCCTCCTTTTTGATCTCTTTAAGAGGAGGGGAGGTAGCGGGAGGAGTCGTGGTAGTTTGAAGAGGTGGAGGAGAGAAGGTAGAGGGTGCGAGTGGGACAGACTGGACCCTCTGTTCAGTAGGTGTGGTGACCCTCCCAGGGTTGGGGGAGGTGGCCTCGGGGAGTGTTTTGATTCTCTTTCCCACAGAGCTGGTCACCCTCAGGAAGTGTCCCGTTACCATCATGTGGGTTCTCAGCTCTTGTAGTGTATTATGGGAACTCCCGCACTCCATACACTTCAGGATCTGGAATTTGTTGGACTCAAACTGCCAAGCATAGCTAGTGCCATTCTGGTGGCCGTAGCGGTTATTGGTGTAGGGACTGGAGGAAAGTTTCTGTGAGGGTTCACTCAAGTCTGCCTGTGGATGCCTAGCTTTGGGGGTTCCTTCTCTAGAGCGTGGTGAGGCAGTGAGGTCCAACCCCACAATTCCCCTTTTCTTAGCAGACATGATTTTGGCTGCCACGGGGGCCATCGGCTCCTTCAGAGGCACTTTCTGGTAGTGTTTGGTCTTGATCATGTGGACACTGAGGTCCTGGAGGGATTCAAAGGAGTGGCCACAATACATACACTTCAAAACCTTCTGGGCATCCTCCTTCCCCTCCATCTCCAACAGGGACCGCTTGCGTGGTTTAGACCAGCGCTTTCCACCACTGCCTGCCCTGTCCTGGTTGTCGTCGCGGTAGTGGCCTGTATCATTCATGTGGACTGTGAGTTCCACCAGGGTGTCATAAGCAGCACTACAGCCCTTACAGCGGAATTTACTAGCCCCAGTGAAGATTGAGCCAAACAGCTTAGGGTTTTGCCTGTGGAGCTGGACTGTACTAAAGAGGCTGGGCTCAGACTGAGCAGGGTGACGACTCTGGGGAGGATGCTGTTGTAGTGTCTTTGCCACTGCAGACTGGTGCCAGTCATAGCTACCGCTGCTGCAGCTACTACTGCTACTAGTGCTATTGCTGCGAGCTGGTTTCTCTGTAGAAGCCAATGACTGTGCCTGTGGTGGCGTGGAATTAAAGTTCAGTGGTGACCACAAGGGGCTGGTCAGGAAGCTGGAGTAGATAGACTTCATTTGTTCTAAGGTGTCCATGCCTATGGGGGGTAATTTAGTGTCACCATTAAGAGGTTCTGTGACCAAGTTGCCCTCGGCTTTTCTGGGGGGGCTCTCAAAGTCTGAGAGACGGTCACTAGTCTCACTCACATGTGACTCACTGTCCATCTCTTGTCCCGAGAGCTCTGCAGCCCCAGCTGATTCCTGGTCACATGCCTGCTCCTTGGCAGGCCCCAAGCTTTGCTCCACAAAGTCTTTCATGGGAAGGTCATCCTGAGGGGCTGAGGGCAGGTCGTCTGCTTCCTCCTCCTCATCCTCCACAGTGTGCTCTGTCAGCTCCTCGGGAGAATAGGCTGCAAGGAGAATGGAGACAAAGAGAGACAGAAAGAGATGAGTTAAATTGCAGGGAGTGAACACGCTATGTTAGAATAACTGGAGAAAAAGTTTCCCTGCTATGTGTGCCCGAGGACTCCCAGGGATAAATGAGCCATCTGTGTGGGAGCCTTTAAAGCTGAGCTGAGAAATTACAGTCATCCCATTTCACCTCATCAACCGTTGAGGTGTTATTTTCCTCTAGGCGAGCCTGTATTTATATACTACCCCAGCCACACGGAACTTATGCCTCCCCTCTTTTCACTCCTTCTATTGGAGGAAAACAAAAAAGAAATATCTTGGCAAAAACATAATGCGCCATTTTATTTATCTCAGGGCGCAACAGCTTGAAATGAAAACTAAATCTGAAATTAATGAAGCCCAATCTCACTGTGGCATTCTCCTCTGGGGTAATAAATGAGTTGGATCAACCTCCATCTGTCAGTTAATATGTCTGACGCCTCTTCATCTGCCTCTTCTCTGATTACACACACATATGTACAGACACACACACACACACACGCTCGCACAGACAAAGAGCATATCTTGAAGAATTTCAAGAACGGGATGTCAGAATTTTGGTGATGAATTTTTGACATGTTGAATAGACATCCCGCAGTGTCATGTGGACTGAAGGGAGTTCATTAGTTTCTTAATATGTGGAAGATAGTGAATACTCTGGGTTCAAGCTATATTCTTAAACGCAAATCTCAAACGTCTAAACAGGTGTTAAATGGCATGCAGACATATTGAGACATTTCACTCATAAAAAAAATAAAAAAAAATGCTCAAAATAAAAAGGGAGGAAAAGCAAAGACAGGGAAGAGGATAAAGAGGATGAGGTGAGAGTGAGGAGTGTCAACATGACGGCGATGCATAAGCGATCTGTCACTTTGGATGTTGGCACCCACTGCTTCCATGGTGAGAGATGATAACTGTGTGTGTGCATGCGTTTGTGTATATGTGAACTGCTTGGCCTCACACACAAATACCCACAAACCCGTGTCTCCAGTGGTGGCGAGTTTACCCACCCAAGGGCATCTCACCCACCACTCACCCCCTTCTTCCGCAGTGCCACCATGCCCCCCTTCCTCATTTCCTGTCCACCTCACTCATGAAACTGCTCAGCTTAAGGAAAAGCAAATAATCTCTGAAAATAGTGGATGGCCTGTGGACAGGTCTGAGGCCATTTGGACAATATTGTAAACTAAGACAAATGCCACAGAAGAAAAAAAAAAGCTGTATGTATAGGCTTTAATAGCTTGGGCACTCACAGTCGAGCTTGTGCATGTGGGCACAAACAGGCACAGACACACACACATACACTGTGACTAAATCCTTCATTCCCCCCACACACACGTCCAGTCTAAACAAAAATGTCATAGCTGAAATAACTCTCATTTCCAGTGCTAACAGCCAATCTCTAGGCAGCCATGCGGCTGGCGCTGGTCTGATTTGGGCCCTGGGGGCACAGTCAGCAGGCAGCCCCACTGAGAGGCCAGCCTAATGGAGACCTGGCAGGTGCGGCCCACTCTCCGTCCTCCCGGAGATTTGGTTTGTCACTGGGTATCCATTACCTGCCATTCTCCGCTGATAGGCCCCGACAGCCCTGATCAAAAGATGTCGTCGGGCCCCAGTCTGCTTGGCAGTCAGTGGCATGTCGTTTGTAAAAAGGGCCAAGCAGGGTGTAAATAAAATGACATGATCACTTCCCCGGCCCCTCATGTTCTGGACACAATTATGATAATGTGGATGTGGAGGGGAGGGAGGGGTGTGGGTGGATGGAGAAGGGGGCGCGGAGGTAAATCGCTCTCGCTCGGGCAAACATGCAAGGGAGATATCTCCCAGCTACCACTGCTCAAGCGACTGCCCACACCCTCTTTCCATTCGCTTTACTTTCTCTTCCGCTCCTCCTCTAGAAGATATTGGTGTCAGATTCTCATTTCAAAGAAGAAATCCAGCCAGGATGAGGTATTTAATGTGTTTGTGTCCTGACTAGCTGGTCACAGATGTCAGCTTGCATCAGGCGAGCCTGGCACACCACTTGACCAAGTTGTCAGGTCACCTTCCTCAACAGGAAAATATTCCACATATTTCTTCACATTGTCTGGCTATTTCATCAAACTATTGCTATATCCAATTTCATGTCATGTTATCGCATTCGTAAGGCTTCTCAGGGCTCTCTCTGTGACTTAACTTGGTAGTAAATGTTTTACATTTCATACTAACAGAGCTGCGGCCCTATAGGTTATTGTTCATTTGTCATTAAGCCTAGATAGCACAGAGAGGGGGAGAGAAGTCCAAAAGGACCAGCTATAAAACTTACAGAGTCTAGCTGTGCTCCCAGGCAATTTAAAATGCAAAACAAAAACCATTATGTCTGAGCACTATCTGTTAATTTAATCCCCAATGACTGATAATCCATCACAAAGGGCGACAACCACATCCAATTATTCTCCCAGGCTTGACTGACAACAGAGGTGATTTATCAAGCTAATAAAAGGTGATGGGAGTATTGAGGCTCCCATAGAATAAAAAGAAAAAGAAAAAAAAAAGAAGAGGATTATGAATACAACAATACTCTTGGATGCAGTCTTAACTAATATCTGAGCATATGGTGTAGGGCCAATGTATGAGTTTTCCTAGTGTGTGTGTATGTGAAAGAGAAGTGTGTGTGTGTGTGTGTGTGTGTGTGTGTGTTCTTGTAATGATAAAGTGAGCTGATGCCATGTGGGAGAAAGACAAGAATCATTAGGAATGGGGTGGAGGGGGGGTGTGTAGGAGGTGCACTTTCACACAATCAACACAACATCTCAGTCACGGCTTACACAGAAATAGCAATAACACATTCACACAAACAACACAAGCTGCAGAAAATAAAAGCCTTGCATGCAGAAACACACATTTCACCTTAACATATGCAACCTCAAACACCCCACCCCAACCCCACGCGTAATTATAAATAAAGCCAGTCAGTCAGTTATGACACAAGCTCACATAGACACACTCCTACATGCACGTAGATGCAAGCAATGAGGAAAGACAGTGACATCTTGGCATGCAGGAGGCATTCCTGTGGAGTATCATTTTCATAAACATAAGGGCCGCAGACGAGGAGGGAGAGATCATCTGATAGAAATACTGCAGTGCTGCTCTGACGATCAGGAACAACAGACAGGGCAGGGACAGGGGGTGATTAAGCAGGAAGGTGCTGTGTCTGCTGCTAAAGCAGAGCCTCTCAGTGTCTCTCTCTGTCTTCCTCCCTCTGTCCCATGGGTTATTTCTCCTCAAGTGCTGCTGAAAGCACTGTCTGTTTTTGATGCTGTATTTTAAATAGGTCTCGTATGTACGAGACCTATAAAAGAAAATCAAACGTGTGCTTCTCAAGCAGCACTCCTTTTTTGCGAGATTCTCACAGCTCGAACCACCGATTACATCCTTTTAGTGGATGCGAATATGTGACCCAGTACCTGTCCATGGAGCTTGTACCTTTTCTTCAATCTGTCCTTTGATGACCAGAGTGCATATTCCTGGTCTGGCCTCCACAGCTGGGAAAACAGTCTGGGAGCAAGATCACACCCAACAGCAGCGGGGTAAACAGGATGCGTCATTGAAAACTCTACCTGTGTTTGACCCTCATACTCAAATGACAGCTTGGTATGAAACAGAAGGAAAAAAAAAAAAAAAAGGACAACCTTGCCAGAGGCGTCGTGATATAAAATTAAAAAAAAAAAAAAACGAGAAAAAAATACCCAGTGAGTCTTTGTGCGGTCATCGTGACTACAATATGTCATGTGGGCTTTTTTTTTTTGCACTAAAAAAGGCTCCGCACAGACAGCAGCTGTCTGTATATTACAGAAAAGGGTAATATTTCCTGTTTCTTTTAATGTAAATTCAGTATGTATATTCTACATATAGAAGAGAGGAATAGGAATCCTTAGTAAAAAAAAATCCCACGAGGCTCTCTAAGAAAATAAAACGGAAACTAACGCAATTGCAAAGGTTATGTTTATATAGGTTTCATAGCTTGATTTCCTCTTTATTTATAACCTTATCACTGTATGCATAGGGAATTGTACCATGCACAAAGACACATCTGGGATCCAGGGAGGAGAGAGGAAATTGTCTGCATGGGTGGTCCCTTATAGCTTACTGTAAAGATCACAAAAACGTTTCATGGCGTTTGTTCAAAGACAACAAAAAAAATTAAGCAACAGGAGAAAAGAAAAGCACAGGGATGGCAGTCTATTGTTACTGGTTTAATACATTCTACAAGGACGCACGATCATGGGATTTTGTCCCATAGACACTGGGCTGAATTTTGTGCTTTCTCTATCATTATTATTGTCATCCAGTAGAAGAACAGAGGGAAGGAGGTTAAACGTAGTTGCCAAGACCTTTGATCATGTCGGCTGAGATACTTGAAGTCAGTTGGTGATCGGACAGGAGGGCTCCGAGAGGAGAGAGTTAAACCGTGTCACAACATGACGAGTGCTTCTTGACATGTGTACAGTATTTTAACCGGACCTTGACGCCCATAAACCAACACAGCCCCTCAGCAGGGGGCTCTCACTGACAGGAAACGGCTCCAGAACACTAAAGGACAGGAAGTCACCTCAGTCTCAATCAAATAAACCACAAACCACCGGCTTCCACTCCCTCTCTCAAGTTTCCCAGCAGCCTAAAACTCCTTAAATAGATTAGAATAATTCAGTCAAAAACAGCCCCATTCTGTCAAAATAGCAGCAGATCAGTAACATACCTAAAATGCCTTTCTGTTGTACACATTTTGTCAAAGTAACACACTCATCAAACTTAGTTCTCTCCCTCTCTTCCCTTTGATCCTTACATGCTGCCTGAAAGTCCCACGAGAAAATGAGTAACAGGTGATCTGTGGCCATTTGAAAAAATGAAGCCCCGAAATAATTTGCCTGTACAGATTACCTATGCTACGTGTGTTCTAGGTTGTTAATACACAACTCTGCTACTACACTATGCTTATACGGGGTATCATGTTACAAGCAATGTCTTTGTCAGCTTTTATTTCGGTGTGTTCTCTACCCCCTGATGGCATTGTGAATACATTGTGTCCGCCGATTGTAGTGCAGGATGTGTGATATGGGAGATGGGAAAAACAGAGAGATCATTCTGGCCTCAGGCAAAGCTTAGGGCTGAACCAATGCACATAGTAAGAGAGAGAGAGAGACACTGAATGGATTCAACCCTCGGCTGATTGTTGTGTTACGAGTGGACCTCAAAGCTACCAGCTGCACATACAGACCTTCAGGACCTGAAAATTGGCCTCGATTATCTGATGCGAGACGAGCCACAAACACATAAAGGCCTCCCGTTACTAACTCGAACACAGAAGGCCGATGTGACCAAACTCATAGCTTCGGTCCGTGTTCCAGTTTATGCAGCCACAATAAGCGATAAACAAAACGGAAACAAACAAAACAAAATACCCCAACACAAACAGCTTCCACAGGTGCAGAACCAAGGGCAGCAATAAGGATCGAGGCGCAGCGGGAAGGCGATGTTCCAGTCCGACATGCACATCGAGCCTGTTTTCGTCTGTTGATATGTAGTCAGCCAAACTTCAAACTACCTCTCTGCCTCCCTTCTTTCCATCACTCCTTCTCCAGGCCTTTGCTCGGGCAGTTCTCAAGCAAAACTCCACGAAGCAGAACTGCTGTTTATTTTCCCATTCCTCGAACTGTTTAGGTCTCAAACAAAAGTGCTGTTAAAAGGTCACCAGGCTGTGTGAATGGGGCTAGCCAGTAATGGTTGAGATATGCTGGGGTGTAAACTAACACTGACGCTAAGCTAAGGATACTATAACACTAGATCCAATACTAGGTTTACTGTAGGTCTCATACACTTTAAACTCTTCAGCCGTTTTGTTGAGAATTATCCAAAATACATCTTTACAACACACCACAAAAAAGGCCTTACAAACACTAGTTTCACTAGATTAGACCTGTCATTCTTAACCCAATAATGTCATCTAACCTGAACTATTTTAACTATTTGAAAGTGTAACTTAATTAAGTGCCTGTTATAGTTGTCAACTGCACTGCAAAACCTCATGCGCTCAAACTACAGGAAGCACAGTGAGTCAAAGTCAATAGTTTACATTGATCAGTTTAGTTAATGGAAGGTTCATATTTCTTTTTACCTCCAACTGAGTGTTTTCATAAACTGGATTAAACCCAATCTGTTTAAAACCTGTCTGATCTGCTCATTTTTCCTTTGTCCCATGAACATCCTTGTAAGGCTAAGGTTAAGGCTGTACATGTGTCTGACTTTTCAATGTTGTTGATTCATCGCCTCAAGAAATAGGCAACGTAAGACGTTAGCATGACAAATAGGAATGATGGCTGAAACTATGATGATAGGAGCTAAAAAAAAAAAACAAACACATAATTTTCCTTTAAGGTTTGTGCACCAACAATACTGTAGGTCTGAATTTAAGGCCGGTTTACACAAATGTTAGTGTAGTTCGACAATCCAGGACAAGTCTAAAATACACCGGAGCTCTCACACGGAGGCTACAGCTGAGAATACAGCATGGGCTCAGGTCTGAAACTGGGATACGGTTGTGGCTTGCAGCTGGGACAAAAACTGGGACTGTGTTGAAAGTTGAATCTTTAGGTAATGATGTTGATGGGTGGGGGGGGGTGAAGGGAATAAACCCAGGGCTTGGGAGTGGGACGACCAAACCCCTCTCACAACGCACAGCTGCTGCCATGATCGCCTAGCAACGAGGAGGTGATGGACGCAGCCTGAAGATGGATGGCCACCATAAATCACAGTAGTGAGGAGGAGGAGGAGGAAGGAGACAGAGAGAGGGAACAAGAGGAGGACAAAAAACAAAACAACCGTTTTTTGTTATTTTCCTCGCTTTTGTGTAGCAGCAGCAGAGCTGACCTTGCCTTGACCTCTCACTGTACTCTTTTATTCACGATTGTTGGGGAAAGACACTTGGGCTGGGGACTCGTCTGTGTAAAGCCAAATGGAAACCTCAGAGTAATCATTAGTCTGTTAGATTGGATCCACTGGATCATTTCATAATGTATAATTGCAATAAACTCCATTGAGGCATCTGCGTGCCCTTCAGTGTCTAGAGTTCTTTCATGATTCCGCTAACTTTTTAAAGATGATAATAATGATAGAGGATACCTTTCATAAAGCAACCCTCCAGGCAAGGCAATCTGGGTAGTGTAGTTGCAGGATAAACATCCCTGGGCTATCTGATTATGGCCTACTGCTGCGGCGCTGGTGTCTAGTAACACTCAGAGAGAGCGCTCAGCCATCCATCACACAGTGAGTGTCTGTCTAAGGCTTTCCACCCTGCTTCTTCTCGTCCTGGCTCTCCAGTTACAGCCATACACGGCCGGCCTAAATAATATTCTTCGTGATAAATGGCACTATAAGCCTGGTATCCATCATTAATCTGATTTTTAAAGAAGCATCCATCTTGGAGAGAGCCTGTTAGGGCCACGGGAGAGCAGAGCAGCTCGGGTTCATTTAAAGGCCAGGCTGCGGCATGAGTGATACCTGTCAGCCCTGCTCATCAGGGAGCAGCACACACACACAGCATTAAACATTGACGCCATATGGCCACACGTGCGCGCACACACACACACACACCTCTACGTGTGTCCGTCGTGCATATATTATGAGTATATAGCACCAACGCACTTGTATACTAACAAAGTATATTTCTCCCCTTCATTCAGACATCTAGAGACGTGTCATGGAAGAACATTCTGTCACTCATCAAAACACAACTCAATGTAACTCAATCTCCCCCCTGTCATCTCGAAAAAATCTCCCCTCCCACTTCTCAAGGGTTTCACGAAAACTCACTCTTCCCTGGAAAAACTCACACACACACACACACAAACGACAGTCTCTTTTCCTAGCTCTCCATTCCTCTGTCTCCCTCCACTGACTCTGCACCTCATTCTCCATTCCTCTCCTTCTCTTTGTTTCTCTCAGTCCACTCTCTGTCTTGTTTTCCCCTCTTTCTCTTCCTCTCTGCCCCCTGTCCACCTCCCTTCTCTGTGTGTCTGGTAAAGCCTGTTTGATAAATGACACACGTCACCGTGTCAGAAGCGAAGGGTGGGTCAGTGATAAATGACTCTGTTGAAAAGGAAATCGGCTCTCTGGCATGGCCGGGCTATTCTCCTCCTGGATTGGGTTTCAGGACCCCTGAAGACCAGAGCGGCTCAGTTTCCCCGAAAAGAGAACACATCCAGCTAGGCTCTGACGCTCGCTACCTCTGGGAGGGGTGGGAGACAGAGAGGGTGGGTGGGAGGTGGGGTTGGAGGGATCCAGCTTGTCCCAATTGTCGCCACAGTACAGCTGCATCTATCACAACAGCGGTGGGACTATTTTTACAAAGCCTCCGACTCAGTGCCTAGACAGCAGTCCCGGCTGAGAACCTCGGCTGAAAGCACACTGAAAGCTGAAAGGGAAACGATTTTCTATTTGTGACACTACTACAGCACTTACACTCCTCTTTCTCTCCCGGAGCCCAACCCTATGGCTTGACATCTGCCAAGTGTGTGTTAAAAAGGAGAGAAGGCCCATTTCACCGCCCCCACTCTCCTCCTCCTCCTCCTCCTCGTCCCCACCACCAGCGCCTCCTCCTCTTCCTCCCCCTCTGCCCTCTTTCTCTCTACTCTTATACTCTCTCCTTCACTCACTTGCTGGCAGGGTGGCACTGTTATCATTACACAGGCAGGATTTATGGAGTCAGGGCCTATGGCAAAAACAAAAAGGCATCTGTCAATACCTGTGGGAAACACTCCGTCAGCCTTCCTCCTCCTCCTTCCACTGGTGCTCACAGCCTCATTAGGTATGCACTTATCAGACACATAGATCACAGACGTGACTCAACCTCACCGGAATCCAGCCACAGGACTTTCATTAGCAACGGGCCTGCAAGGCCAAAACATTTGCAGCGCTCACACCTGCAAACAACGCCAGTGGGGGCGTATTGTTGTTAAAGCTCGCTAACGCTGTCAGTCCGTATGTCGGTCGAACAATTAAGTCCCAACTCACGCTCCCCCGCTGCCATCGTAAGGGCATGCTTTTCACACGTGAACAACAGGAAGGAAGACTGATATAAAAACAGTTTACTTCATTTCACTTGCTGCTTTTACAACCCAGTCACAACATGTGCGCATGTGTCTGCAATATGTGCTGTAAACGCTTGCATCTTTACTAGCGTCAACGCTGCACGTCGGTGTACAATGCCTTGTGTTTCAAAAGGCGGAACACGCACCCGTATGCTGCGAAGTGCAAAGACAGAGAGAAGGGAAGAGAGGAAGAAACGGAGCAAAGTAGGAGGCCGTCAGAGTCCAGAGGGTGATGGCCTGACCCCAGCAGGTGGCCTACAGTTACAATTCCTTTCATCACTATCACAAGCCAAACCGCACACACACACACACACACACACACACACACACACACACCCAACAAATGAGAAAGTGCATTCCCACTGATTTGAGTGCACACACACACACACACACACACACACACACACACACACACGTGAGTGGTGGCTGCCAGTCTGGCAGCTACAATCCTGACCCGGCAGAAAGAAGAGACTGTTGCTGCGGAGCCCGGTTCAAATCCGACTAACACACACACACACACACACACACCTACACACACACCACCCCTCTTCTTCTGTGTCGGACTCTCTCTTATTATACACACACACACACGTTATGACAGAGAAGTGGTTTCTATAGGGCGGCCTGACACTCTGGATACTGTAAGCACACTGATGCCATTCCGTAGACATACTGTACAGGTTACACACTCCAGTGAAATAGCTGCGCCTTTGCCCACACGTTGTTAAGCTGACGTCGACTTCCTGTTAAGTTAGTGAAGCACTTTAACTTTCTGTAGCCATTTCAACAGCTTCAGGCCACGGGGCTTGCGGCGGAGCTAAACTCGCCAGCCACACAGGAAGGAGGTCTGCATATCCACAGCTGGTACAGTCTCTTTCTCATGTTTGCTCGGCTGTTTACGTGGCCAGCTGCCCTCGGTTGTTAAGAGCACTCAGACCTGACGCAGGTAGGCAGGCCCATTTGTCACCTGCAGCGGAAAATTGAGTTACAACACAACCAAAGGCGAGCGGCTCTGTGTAATATCAAGTTGATTACATCAAAGTGGTGGCAAACCTCATTGGGCTGGGCACCCCGAGCTTGTCATCTCCAATCACAGGGCCTGTCAGGACTCCATCAGCCTCACGGCTAATTGGACCAATGCTAATGAAGCAGGCAAAACAAGTTTTCTACTGGGGAGAGAGAAACCCTCTCAGACAGAGGAAGGAAAGAGAGAGAGAGGGAGAAGCTGAGAGTGTGTGTGGTGGAGAGACAATGCGAGAGCATGGTGTGTGTGTATGTGTGTGGAAGGGGGGGGGGGGTTTTCATGCAAGTCTCAAGGTTGCAGTGGGCTGACTCTCCCCCTAAGTCCCTAATCAAGGCCCATCATCTGTCATCCTTTTCTTTGCTCTCTCTATCATCATGCTCTGTGCTGCAATCAATTCATCATCACCCTTTGTGTGCCACTGAACAGTTGACAACTTTATAACTTGCAGCTGCACGGACTGACTGACAGGGGTGGAAGGGGAGCGTGAAAAAATGAAGAAATGAATAGATGAATGAATGAACAAAGAAGTGTGGTTTCAGGGAGAAAAAGTTGTTTTCTAAAAACACAAAACGATCTGTATTACAGCCTTTATTCCCTTTCGTCAACAGAAAAACAGCAGTGTAGCAGGGAGGAGAGGAGGAGATGAGGGAGAGAGAGAGAGAAAAAAAACATCCTTCTCACTGATCTGAAATCAGAAAGCTTTCAGTCATTCTTTATGTGCTCCCCGCGGCCACTCTGAGCCAGTGAGCATGTACATTAGGCTGGGGCATTTTGATGAAATAAAAGCCCGGGCCAGCTTATGGCTAAACAGAATGGGAGCACTCACTCAGCCTGTCTCTGATTGACCATTAAAGCCATTGATGAATGGGCCTGTCAGGGGAGAGACAATTAAATCAAACATGAAACAAAGCCGTTGTGACGGCCCGGTCTGACAGAGCAAACCCATTCCTCCCCTCCATTACATAGCACACGGCTCCTTTTACAACCTCTAACCCACTCCTCCCGCCCCCTCCACCCACTGTGTGTGTGTTCAGAGTGAACAAGTGAGTGTGTGCACATGGGAGTGTGATGTTCTCTGCTGGAAGTGTGTGTGTGTGTGTGTGTGTGTGTGTGTGTGTGATGTTTCACAGTGAAACCACTTTGTCCCCCCCCCCTTTCACTTTTTCGTGAGTCAGTTCACCATCAGAGA
>JAVQJF010039726.1:0-121067 GCA_036023855.1 Gadopsis marmoratus | reverse complement strand
GGACCACTCTGCCTTGGGAGACCCTACCAGGGGCTAATGCCCCAGACAACACAGCTCCCAGGGTCACAGGGGCACCCAAACTCCTCCACCACGTTAAGGTGGCGATTCAAGGAGGAGATGATAATGAATCTTTTTGTGATGGCTTAATGTTTGCTATAGCACCATGATGAGGTGAAGATAACACTTTATACAATGCTTTGTTTTATGACCAAGTACCTGCAAAAATGATGACATTTTAGCCAACCTCAGTGTTTTTACTAATTAGCAAATGTTACCATGCTAACACGATAAACAATGGTGAACATGGTAAACATCACTTTCTAAACATGAGCTTGACGCATTGTGAGAATGTCGACATGCCTTTAGAACTTAGCTCAAAGCCGTGCTGTGCCAGAACACAGCCTTTTAGAGCCTCTAGCTTGGCTGTAGACTCTTAGTCTTCGTGCTTGAAATCAAGATGACAGAAGAAAAATGGCACAATTGCTTCTGGGACATTGTTATGGTGCTTATTACTATCTACAACACAGCTATCTTGAGCTTTCTTGCTCTCTCAGCTGTTGGTTAGGCATAGACAGTAATCACACAGTCCCCCTTGTTAGTTACAAATAAGGCGGGACGGGTGAAATATCTGTCAAAGACAACAGTGAGATTGAGACTGGCAGATACAGTGATGCCTTCTGTTTTTAGGTATGCATTTTCTTTAAACATGACTACATTTGCAGGCACACAAGGAACCCAATTTGTGAGGAGAAATCATGTTATGGCAGCAAATTGGCATTTACGTGCACTGCAGCAGCCTGGTTACTATAAAACCCAAGTTTGATCAGTCATGAGATTTCTTGTACTTTACCATATTTTTGAATGAGTGAAGGATGTAGTGATATTGTATGTCGCACCTCAGCTCAAAGAGATTTTCTTTCTGTATTTGGTCTCATGGCACAATGATGGAACAAGTTCTGTAGTGTGAGAGCACATTTTTATTCTTATTCTTTCACAAAACACAGCTAATGGCCGAGAAATCAGAAATCTAGCTGTGTGTACCAGGTTTCTCTTATCACCCTACTCCCCTTAAGGAAACCTTGTTTCTCAGTTGCATAATATTTATATATTTATTTTATTGCAGAAGGCTGACAATAAATGCCTCGAGTCTGTCTGACTAACTAACATGGGCTGTAATCTAAATGTTTTCACTGTCTGTTGTTAGCACCAAGTAGACAGTGAAAAAGTGACTGCAAAGTACTCAGCAACGTTGAGAAGCAAACCCCATTCTTAGTTTTGAAAGTGGTTATTGCATACTACACTGGAGCTCTTGCAAAATGTGTCACATAAATCTATTTTTATCCACATGGGACAACTCTGTATGATTCCAACAGAATCTTTTAGGTAGTGCATTCATCTTAGAGAGTGATAACAATGTGGACTGTTTTGGATTATAAATGTTTGTCCATTTCTCTGGAAAAACTGTGCCATTGGAAATTCAAACAGCTTTTAACGTGATCAGGAAACACTGCATCAGATCTAGCTGTCAGAACAAATGCCATACCTATGTACCCTGTAACAGTGTAACGCTGTATTTCTGAATCTTCATCACTCGCATCTAGTAGCAAGCTGGAAACAACAGCATTCCAATGTAGCGTTTCACAGAGAATGGCTTGAAAATGTTTGCAAAGGAGTCTGTTCCAGTGCCCAGGACATCTTTCAAGCTAACGGTCTAGGAATGCACAAAGTCAGTCTCCCATTCATTATAAATGGAACAGCTCCAGGCTGTAAATCAGAATGGCATCACAAGTGAAAAGCTTGGCTCTTGAATTTTGAACTAAGGACTGCTTGCATTTATGTGAGATTCAGATACTTAGTGAGCTTGTTACAGACACTTGGTTTATACAGTTTATAGGGCAAAGCCCCAATTTTCAGATTTTCACACAAATATATGTGGCCTCCTGCAAGGATGCACAGTGTACTGGTTAAGAATAAATTAATTAAGGCTTGTCAAATTTCACATCATAATTTCTGTGATGCACATTTTAAACCTAAATCAAATCCAAATCTTAACAATACTATGTCTCCTGCTTGCCTGACTCTTGATGTAAAATAGTACATCTGAATGATTATAAACAGTCATGTGACTCTGCTAATTCTGAGCAACCAGAATGTTATCCAAAGCATTTGAGCACCACCTTTAACTGAACCTGCACCGACTGGATGTGCCCTGCTTTAAGCTATGTGCTATGTTAAAATGTGTTCATGTAATCAAAGATGGATCACCATAGCCGTGTAGACAGATGCAAAGCTATCTGGTATTTAAGCATTGATGGGACTTGAGCCATAGATCCAGGCTGTCTCTTTTCAACAGAGCTAGGTCTCGCATACCACTTCATGTTACTCAAGATAATGAATGATCTTTCTATCCTGGCAATAGGTCTCTTGTTTAAAGTCCTGACCTGTTCAAAGGGCTTTGAGGGAGTAGATGATCTTGGACTGCCTGGCACACCTATTGTAAGCAATCCTGGATAATGCCATGCGATAAACCTATGATCTACAATGCACTGACATCTACACTATATTTTATGTGATGTCAGTGACCTGATCAAGGACATACGCTAATGCATTACATCCTTCCCAAAAGGCATAAAATATGGCCGTCATGCATCAGGAACATTTTGCAGAGAGTAATTTCATATTGTAGCAAACAAATCACAAACAGAGTTTACCTACAAGGATTGTTCCACATTGTTCGACCTGACAAAACTCCCATTACGAAGTGCAATCTCTTGGATGTGTCAGTTCTTCTGGTGGTACAATACTTTTAATACGGGTAACAATGTGTGCATGGATCACATGTCCTGCTCCATACAATCCAATACCTGTATTGTATGCATAGCAGACTAATGGGACAATGATTGCCATTATGGTGAGGACATGGTTATGGATGGTGGTACAGAGAACCTATGAAAAAGCATGATAGACTGTAATAGATTTGTGCCTTCAGCTGTAACTGCTTCAGATAGCCTGGGCACAATGTAATAGACTTGTGACTTGTGTTGTTGTTTGGTTTTTCCACCATGGCCTTCCTGCACTTCACTGAAGCTGACTGTCAAATGCTTCTCCAACCTTACAATGCCCTGAATGGTGTGGCTGCATAACGTCTATCTCATATCATGTAGGTGAATACACACAGCTCTGCACTCACTTGATGCAGGTCATCTGGTTATCCTCAGAATAAATTGAAGTTTTGTTGATAGTAGAGCATCTGCCAAAGCACACTGAAAAGTCAATATATGTGGTGGAATACACCAAACTCCTTTACTCATTATACTACTGTGGGTGCATTCTGTGTATACACACTTCCAAATGTGCACCCTGAAAGCTATAAGACTGTATTTTCATTTTTTCATTTCATTTTTTTCTGTATGTAATTTTTGAATAGCCATTTATAGCCATGCTAGTGATGTGGCTCTAGGGATGGCAATGTAAGATTTGATTGGCGGTTGGTTCACCACCTTGGTCCATACTAAAATATCAACTACTATGGAGTTGATTGTCTTGAAATTTTGTACAGACATTCATGGTGCCCAGATGATGTATCATAATCACTTGGGTGAAACCATGACTTTCTCTCTATCGCCACCATGAGATTGGCATTAGTTGTTTTGAGAGCTGGATGGATTTTCATCCAATTTTCATTTTTCATCTAGCACCATCATCAGGTAAACATGTGTCCAATACTGTGGTTTATAAGTAAATACCTGCAAAACTATTGGCATACCAAAGCTATCGACATACCCAGCCTCAGCTGTCCTTTTGTGTATAGTGCTAATTAGCAAACGTTAACATGCAAACACACTAAGATGTTGAACATGTAGGCATTATACCTCCTTAACATCAGTTTGTTAGCATTTTCACTGTGAGCATGTTGTGAGCCAAATGCTGACCTGATGTCAGCAAACAATACAAGGGGCTATGGTGGTGGTTGCGTTGCTTAAGGGATTGGACATAAAATACATTCCTGCAAGGCCAATTTGAGTAGCATATGCATGAGTATCAGACACCAAAACGCTGCACAGAGGTTTTTGATGCTGTATTTTACAACACTGGAAAGTTATTATATTACTTTATCTTCTTACAGAAATTCACCATTTATGTCACAAAGTACCAGGAGTCACCGCAGCATCTTGGCCAATGACACTACATTGTGCTGCGGCAAAAGTTGAGCCAAGTTGAACTATTTGGCCAGATGATCTTGCCAACTGCGCCAGACTGGCCGCATTTAAATGATGCAGGGCTAAAATCAGCCTGAACGTGGCCTTAGTCTTGTTGTAAAGAGAGTGCCATTTCTGTATGTATGCGTGTGCATGTACTTTTCTTGTGCAACTTTTTCTATTAGTATATGGGTTTTCTGTATTTTTATACGTGAAGTGTTTTAAGACCTCTCTTGGTGGTAATGCCCCCTAAATGTATTCAAATGTATACAATGCTCAGAGATGTGGTACCGAAGAGAGTGTGTGGTTATAAGACTGAGAATAGAGAGGGAGTTAGGCTATTGTACCGTAGTGATTTTTACACATACATTTGCAGTCAGGAAATTATGTTTGTATTTGGGATATTTTGGGCAGTCCACAGAGGCAAATGAACTGCCTGCCACAATGATGAGCAAAGTTGATAGCTTCACCCAGGCTGAAATTAACCCAGTTTTAGAGGATGGCAGATTGATAATTGTATCCCCTGCATCGACAAAATTGTGTTCAGGGCCGCATATACACCGATCAGCCATAACTTTATTACCACTGACAGGTGGAGTGAAGAACACTGATTATCTCATTACAATGGCACCTGTCAGTGGGCGGATATATTAGGCAGAAAGTGAACATTGTGTCTTCGAAGTTGGTGTGTTGAAGCAGGAAAAATGGGCAAGTGTAAGGATGTGAGCGACTTTGACAAGGGCCAAATTGATGGCTAGGTGACTGGGTCAGAGCATCTCCAACACTGCAGCTCTTGTGGGATGTTCCCGGTCTGCAGTGGTCAGTACCTACCAAAAGTGGTCCAAGGAAGGAACACCAGTGGGTCATGGGCGTCCAAGGCTCATTGATGTGGGTGGGGAGTGAAGGCTCGCCTGCTGGCACACATGCTTATACTGTATATGTTGTTAAGAATCTGTGACTGAGTGAGATGAGGAGTCAGTATGTGGGCACAGCAATCATGCATGACAGGTAAAAAGTGAATCTTAAAAAAGATTGTGTTTTACCATAACATAACCCCTTAGAGAAAATTCTGTGAGGGATTTCTGACACAAAACCCCTCTAGGCTTATATTTTGAGAGCAAATGCCATTCGTCATTCCAGAGTGTAGGCACCTGAATTTCAAATGCTGATCTCGTTTGGACTTTAGACTTTTTAATATTCAAAATCGGAACTTCACGGGATCTCAGCCAACAAACTGGCACATATGGAGCCCCTTCTGTGCTTTAAAAGTAATCAGTAAGATCTTAAAGTCACTTCTAAAATTAATAAGTAACCAGTAAAGCCAGGGTAAGGATAATATGCTCTCATTTTAGTGCCAAAAAAAACTTTTCACCATTTCCAGAGGAAGGGGAATTTTCAATAATCCAGATGGGACATTATGAAGACACAAATAACAGTCTATTGGTTATTGAGTTAAAAGAAACAATATTAGACTGGTTGTCAGTTTATTCATACCGAATTTGTTCAACAGGATTTCTCCTGTGCTGAGTAACAAACTGGGATAGACGGCTGCATGGTTTAGAAATCAGGTGGTTAGGTTACTTGGCCACTTATGAGGATCTCAAGATGTTTTGGCATTGAACAGCAGCAGTAATGGATATCCCAGAGACACCTGTGGCCACAGCGCATACGTGCTTGGTCATTGGCAAAGTTAATCTGTGTCATCCACATAAAGGTGGAGATATATCTATTATGAGTGTGAGTTAGATGTTAAAGTGGCAGTGTGAAAATATGAAATAAAATTAGGGGGGTCCCTGTAGAGCTGTGGTGAAATGACCTATACCAGGTTTATTCAACTGGCGCCCCCCAGGCCACATCCGGCCTGTCAACGCTTCCCATCCGGCCTGCAGAATGTCAATGAATTCAGAAAATGTGAGGAGGAAAGGAGGATATTTAGCATTATATTTTCTTCCGTTTGAAGCAATCCCAAAAATAGCTGACATGGAAATCATTTTATTAGGAATAATTTACCAACCCGAAATAGAAAATGCAGCTTTCAAGGTGGCCATTTTTGTGTGACAGGTCTCTGACTGCTCAGGGTAAGACTCTTTAAAAGTTAAATGTTAAATTATTTATATATCATTTATATATATACACACAGTATATTTTGAAAGTCAGGCCCCCACATTGCTTTGTTGATGACCTCTGACCTACACATTAACTTGAGCTATGCTAAGTTTTCTGAGAGTTAAGACTTAAACAGTAAAGAAAGAAAAAAAAAAATCAGCCTTTGGCAATAATTGTCTTGTTACCGTTTTAATTTTAGTTGTGAGTTAACTGATTGGTTTTACTTTCACACATCCACTTATTTCTTTTAGTTTGGTTTATTGTGGCGCCCTGAACCTGTCATGCATTAAGCTTGAAGCATTTTTTAAACAGGATTCCATGCTAATACCAATAAACCTTAATGCAGCAAATGTTTTTGCTTTCATACTAAACCTGGAGCCCTTTCAGAAACAGGCCTCCACACTTATCTTGTGCCATCATCTACGGATGCCAATGTTATTGATATTTGGGATAAAAGCAAGCCCTCTGTGTTGTCTCTGTGGGATTAGTCCACTGTGAAGCCCAGATCAGGGGCACCGCTGACCGGAGATGACCCCGAGTGAGTCACAGGCTACCAGAGAGTGATTTTATTTATTTAGACAAGAAGTACATATACAGCATGGTGGAACTGTGGGTAGCACTTATTTGTATAGGTCTGACAAACTCTGGCATCCTCTTGACTGATGAGGACAACAACTTTGCTGTGTGACTGAGAGTGAGAGAGGAGGTGCCCTGAAGAGTGGGAGTATTGGCTGTCACAGCAGAAAAGCTGAAGTTCAATTAACTTGTGAAAGAAAGGAGGCTCTCTGCACCCTCCCTTGTAATATTATCAGTGGTGTAATTTACGACCGGAGAGTTTCAAAAAGATGTAGCTCTCCACTCAAGTTACTGGGGCAGATATATTTATGAAAAGCTGTGTTTTAGATTAATGAACGAGCAACAGGGGGGTCTTTTGACTGAAATTAAATTCTTAGAAGATCCATTTTTCATATGGAGTTTAGCCCAAGTGAGAAATAAATCCTTGTGACGACACACAAATGCATCAAATCCTGACTGCTGCAAACGGGGAGCGCAGTCATTAATAGTAGCCTAAAAATGCAGGAGTGGGTATAATTACAAGGCAAAAGCTTCCATCACACCTCCATCTGTGCTCCTTCTTGAGTATCTGAGAGTCTGTGCGACTCTGCAAAATGGATAAACCTGCTCTATGAAAGAATAAAATACAAGATGTTATGGGCAGTAATTAAAATGTCCATTAAAATACCACCACCCTCTGCTATACAGCTGGTAGGCTGGCGAGACATGTCAAGTGTTTTTAGTCACTACAGACTTTCAAGATCTATATATGGTTTTGTTTAGTTACTTGAAACCAAACTTAGTGTACTTTGAAGAATTTTCACAAGGTTCAGCCTGTGGTGCAGGTATGTCATTGGGGAATGTAGCAAGCTAACAGGACATGGGCGGGTCGCACTAACCAAAGAAAGTAATGTGAGGATCCCCGTTTGACATTCCTGTCAACATTTCCTAATTTCATGCAGAATTCGGGTTATATTTGTGATGTTTTATTGCCGTAGCTGAATCTCTCGCTCTTGTGACAGTTTTCCGATATGCATTTCCTACAAACCAAGATGTATGCAGGAGGTAATCATAAATGGCTCTAAGCTGGTTTTGGCTTGTTGGATAAAAAAAAAAAAAGAAATCCTTAGCTGCAGATAAAGAATGTTTCATAAAGATAGCATAAGAAAGATTAGACCAGATTGATTGGCTAGCAAATACAGGTTGGTTGTATATTCTTAATCTGTTAGTCCATTAGAGTGACTTCAAAGTTTCAATCAACAGTTTACTCTAGCGATACATTGTTATTTTACATTTTTTATTAAATTGTATTTTACATACAGTATTCTTTTTTTATATATTTGTAGTATGCCATTGACATTCACTAAGACTTTCAAAACATTAGTTTTGTAGTGGGGGACTTTCACTTTCATTGAGACTTTTCCAACTTTTAATTACGTTTGAATTTTAACTAATTTTTGCATTACTGATCTCAGTTAAAATACCTCACCACTGCTCCTCCTGGATTTATTTTCATTTGTGAACCGCCAGTTATTTTATAAGTCCACTAATTTGGCCACTTAGGAGTCAAGCAACCCTGAGATTTAACAAACTTTGGGAAAGTTGTCCCAGACGGCAGCTGTGGCAAAGTTTAGTCAGTCACTCATTAAAAGCTGTGGAATATAAACCAAAAAGTGTTGGTGCCCTCACGGATGAGAATTGCCAATTTTAGAGATTTGCCCGCATCAGGTGTGGAATAGTCTACAGGACTCTGAGGTAGTATTTCCAAAGTCTCCTCTGCCTGTTGTTGAGTGGTCAGTGTGTGAGTGCGTTTTATAAATAATGCTAGTTTTTCTCCTAAGAGTTTGACCAAAAATGAAGACAAGATACAAAGAATATTACACTGCTTCTGTCTCAGATATTATACAACCTTAGTTTAAATAAGTATTTTTTCATTTCAGCTCATGTTCCTCTTTATTTCGACAACAAAACATTTTGACATGTCTTTTGAAAAACACAATGTTTCTTTTCTTTTCTACCACCAACCAGATTTATCAACATACTGTAAGACTAAAACTGTGATAATGAATGTCCATCTAAATAGGGCCATTTATCAAATGAATACTTTTTTGCCTTCACAGGTACAGTTTTGGTGGAAAGCATGCAGATAAATGGCATTACCCACGGCCCAGACAAAACCATCTCACTGACGTTGGTGGACAACAAAGACTACTGGGTGATACTTGCACCAGCAGAACAGAGGCTTTACCTCAACAGCACTGGACGCGTGCTAGACAGAGATGTGAGTACAGAACTAAGAATGGTGATCGTTGGTGAGAAATCAGGAGAAAATTAACTCGGACTAATGTCCTGTTTTTTTTAAAAAATATATATATTTTCCATAATTCATCAATACGCAGCTTCTCTTGTGTGAGCTCATTTGTGGAACAGAGGACAGTCTTCCTGCAGTGGGACACAGGAAATAATAGAGTGATCAGGTTTCACGCAAGCTAATTGTGTCCTGTAGTCTCTGCTCTCATGGTCCTGATCAAGTGTTGTATACTACACACACAGTGTCTGTTTATACAGTATCATTTACGTTTATCAGAGCTGTTTAAACTATTATAAATTCTGAGGACAGTGGGAGGTCATTCAAATGATGAAGAAGGAATAAAGTATATTCAACTGTTTTAATTAGCTATTTGAGTTATTATGGTTATGTATTTTGAGAACATTCAAAAGGCAAACAGAATTGCGTTTTTGAACATATTGAAAACTTACCGTCCTTATGAGACAAAGAAGAAAATCGTCTGTAGCACATCATCAGTCACCAGTTTTCTTTTAGCTTCTGAACATTTGATTTGTGCCTTAATGCACTTAGAAGTAATATCATTATGAATTAATGCTGCTAATAGAATATTAGGTTTTTCAATTGTGGTGAAGTCGTTTTGTGTCTTTTCACTCAACATTCTGAAAATTGAGCCAAATCAATAGCAAATGGTATGTCAGAAAATGATTGCACTGTATTGTAGTATTGATATCATATTAGTAAACTAGAATTATATGGCGTTTACAGGGAATGTGGGAAACCTGGTTATTCATATCCCCGTATACATGATCATAACATTATCCAGGTTCCTGATTGTGTGTCTTGATTCCACAGCATCTTAGCTACACATTTTATTACCAGCTGAGTTACCACAGCAGCTGAGAATGAACTCTGCTGGATTTAGCTTTCCTTATGTGATCACCGATAATGGAAAATAGTAGCAACAATGCAATTTACGGTGTGAAATCTGAAATGCTTCACTAAAGTCAGACTTTCTGTTTCTTTCAGTAGGTTGGTCATCAATACATCATCATTTACAATCATATTTGTTGTTTTACTGGCTCACAGCTACGTAACTTGAGTTGGTGAAGCGCACACATGGCAGAGGATAATCAGAAACCTGGTTATGGTGTTTATATGCCACAGAACCCTGGTTTCTACTTCAGCTGGCATATCCAGGTTTCCCAAGGCTTGGGTAATGCAGGTTTCTGAATCCAGGATATGGTGGTTACATGTGCAACACATAACAGGGATACTCCAAATACCCAATCAGGATGCTCCTGCGCATATAAACACTGTTCCTCCTGTCCATCAGTCAAATTGTTATGCGCTGTCACTATGCTCCCTTTTTGTAGCTCTTTGTCATCATTCCTGCTTACAAACAGTGAACAGATAAGAAAAGAGATACATCAAACTTGTCATGTGAGATGGACTAAATTAGCATTTTGCAAATTTGACTTATTGTAGCAATCATGTCAAAATGATCCATATAATAAGGTAATTAACCTTCCAGTTAATACTGGAAGATACTTGTTGTAATGTAACAACAGTTGTTTCAGTGCAGAATATTTCAGTCCTAGTAATATAGCTAAATACAGTAAATTAATGAATAAATGCAGATACTGTGTCTGTATATAATATGTAATATATTCAGGTCAGTTCTCTAGAGTATCCAGTAAACCTGCAGTGAATAAGATAAGTCTAAATGGTACAGTAAAGGATGTGAGGTGCAAGTTGGTTACCATGGATGTTGAGACAGCTGTGGGAGTGAAACTGTTTTTGAAGTGTGTGGTTAAATTATATGGACCAAGGGGATGGAGCTGAACCTGAAGCTACTTAATGGGAATATCTCAGAAATATATGGCCAATTAACAGGAGAAATGACAACGGTGGAAGAGAACACCAATTTGACCACCAGTCAAACCTTTGCTAAATGAGGGGGAGAGAGGAGGAGAGAGGGGGAGGGAGGGGGAGGTGAAGCTAGCCAGGCTGTATTACACTACAGGGCAAGATCATTCTTGTTTCTAAATTCATATGATGTCTGACAAGTAACGGTGGTAACGAGACAAGCTGTTGCTTTCCAATATACATTTCAACAGAACATGGCACAAGGCTCACAGCTCTCCGTTTGATCAGGCATTTAAATAATTTATTACATTTGATATTCAGAGAGCAAAATCTGGCTGCACAGTCCAGCTTAAAATCAGATAAAAATAGCCATGATTTGTTTACTCCAATACTATGTATGTAACATAATTAACAAGAGGACTGAATAGCCTAGCTTGAGTTTTTTTCGAACCACAGTGACATAGATTCAGCCTGGGTGAATTCAGTGTCAAGATACTGTCCACCAAGAAACAAGTTGATTTAAGTATATTGGTTCTCATGACAACCCCGGGGGATGCTGGTGAACAGATATTTTTTCTCCACTCTTTGTTTTTGCTTTGAGCGTAATTTGTGTGTATTGTTTGTTCACTGGTGCAGGTTAAGTAGTGCGCCTACTGGACCTATTTGAAACCAGTAAAGGTCAGTTGAGCTTTAATTGTATCATCTCTGACGGAGCGCTCATATTATTCTTTATGAAATGCAAGATATTGATCGGGGAAGAAAAAACATTTGCAATAGCTTAATACAGTATGACCCCAGTCTGCCTGTAGGACAGTATGCTGGGGGGGGGATTAGAACATATACAACCTCCATTGTAATACTTGGCATGTCTTTCTGTTCTGTCTTTCAGATGCCCATGAACATCAGCACCCTTGTGGTTAATGTCGTGTGCGCAATTGACGGAGTTGGTCGTATCATAATCCACGAGGTCCGGATTGTTGTGAGAGACAGGAATGACAACCCCCCACGCTTTCAATTGCCGCACTACTATGTTGCAATAAGCGAGGTAAGGGAGAAACTCCTGTTGTTGGTTCTGCAGGATTTGTAAGTCCTGCAGTTGTAAGACACTATGTGCAGCTGTAATGTTGTTATAGGATCTTTCAAATTAGTGCATCAGAGTCTTTCTTGGTACTACCAGTGGGGTTGATTGGAGTCTTGAATCCCACTCATAGTTGCTTTGCATCTGAGCCCACTGGTGTAAATTGTCAGAATAAATGGTCCTAAAGTCAAAATAAGTCATTGACTCAACGTTAATATGGATCTTGACTATCTGACTGCCTGCAGCTGTTTTCTAGTTTCTAGCTTACCACACTTATTGTTATGTTTCAGTTTAGTTTTTTGAAATAATTTTCTTTTACAACAATTCTGTACAGTGTGGCTTTATAATCTGTTTCCCCCACACTGGCTGACAAGCACAGCATTTTTAGTGCACCAAGTGCTACTTCACTGTATGATTTAACAGATTTTGTCCTGTTTGCTCAAGTTTGTACATTTGACACATGTATTCATGTAAACTGGCAGGTCAGGAGAGCAATGCACTGCATTTGGTTATACACATCTAGCCAGTACCGGACAGGGCAACCCTTTTCCTCCAAAACAAACAAGACAATTCATCGCTGACTTTACAGTCATGTGTTTTGAGATTAGGCGATAATTCCCTGCTGTGTTCTAGACAACAACAACTTTCATCTCCGTTGTTCACACTTTGTGTACATTGCATGTTCGAACTTCCTGTCACAGTATGTTATCATATCCATGTGCAACTGCCCCAAACGTATAGTGAGTCATTCTACATTGCTGTCAACCTCTCCCCTGAACAAGCTCCCCTGCCCACTGCCAGGTCCTGTGGACTTTGCTGAGGGCTCTGGGGAACAGCAGTGGTTCTCATACTTACTTTTTGTTATTCTGTCAGCAGTGTGCATTCGTATTGAGACTGCTGCTGACTGCAACATTTCCCCTTTTTGATATTTTTTTTGTTGTATACTAATAGGGTGGAGTGGCAACAGTAATAGGTACAGTATGCATGGGTTCCCTGCTGAAAGTACATGTTGTAATCACAGGATGCAGTTTGTGCTGTTTACATTTCTTTTTCCCACTCTCATATTTTTCTCTAGCTCACACCAGTTGGATCGACCATTTTCACTGAATTCTCAGGAATTAATGGCACTACAGACCTTGACGATGGGTCCAATGGACATGTCGAATACAGCATCATTTACAACCCCAATGACCCGGTATATGGACAAGTCTTGGCATGATAAACACCCTCTACACCTTTGTAAATTTCTTCAACAATCATGACTTTATTTCTGTCTTATCCATATCGACTCTCTCTTTCAGAAATCTAACAGAACAGTGAGTGTCGCAAACACCCTTTCAGGAGTCATTATTCTTGCAGAGAGGCTAAACTATGAGGAGAAAACTCGCTACCTGGTTTTGGTCCAAGCCAATGTAAGTGGGCTAATATGCATAAGCACAGTCACTTTTGAGTTTCACACCTATTGTTCGTTTGCTTTGGTCCAAATCAGTTGATGACTTTGTAAACTTGGAGAGTTTTCAACTTGGTTCGGCTTCTTTTCACACAGTGGAAAAATCCAACCAAACTAAAATGCATCACTACAAACGACGTAAGAGGGTCCACTCCACTTATTGGTCAGATGTGTCTGAGGATGGTACACACGGTAACAGTAGGTGGCGGCATGCACCACTGACGTTGGTGCGTATGGAGTCATAAGAGTGCCATAAAAAAGACTACATCTGGAAAATAATGAGAGAATAAATGTGGATATGTAAAGGCAAATACAATTTTTTCCTTCAGCTTTTGCTTTTGCCTTATTGCTTTTGCTATTCCTTATTAAGAGCCAAGCTGTCAATCAGCTGGCTTTGGGCAGGCCTTCCTGTCCAGGCTGAGTAATCAGTCCGCCAGTGTGAATGTGGTAGTGGTTTGTATGAATCAGGGAAGGAAGCATCATGACAGAAGCAAAGCAAGAGTTAAGGAGAAGTGTCCAACAAGTTATTTTAACACTTGCTCAGTGTGTGCAGGAACATTTCAAACCAGTCTATGTTTTGAGGATGGTGGAGGATGGTTTCTTTTTGTCATTTTAAGGCAAGGTCTGGTCTATATTCTTTTTTTTTTTTTTTTTTACTTTTTATGTTGTCATTTTTTTCATTTCCAGATTTACCAATCATCATAGGTGATGCTTAATAAGTAATTAGAAATTTCTCAAATGGCAGTTAGTGTAAGGATCATCACACAAACAAGTTGTTTATTGCTCACGGTCAGCAGTATTATGTATAATTATTATTAGTATTATGCTTAGAGGATTGAACCCTCCAGGGTTTCATTACTACTTACTTTTTATTGTTTTCATTAAATGTGATTGAAGCTGTCTTTGAGTCATTCTGAGATAACTTTTTGTTGTATGTATTTACCAGCGCAGCTTTGTCCTGTTGTTTGAACGCTGAGAGGCTCAATATGCAGAACCTCTTTACAAAAAACAGTTATCATGATTAATAACATTATAAATCTTGGTCACTGATTGCATAATCATGTACCCTAACAAGCAGTGGTCAAATATTACACTCTATACTATACAGTAGAAGAGACAGCAGGTCAGATCATCAATTAGCAGCCAACCCATCTCCTATTTTCTCTGTTTCCTGCATTTGGGGAACAAAAGACTCAACCCTTTAACCTTGCAAGAGGTCCTCCTTTCATTTTCTCTTGCAAGAGGGCGTCAGAGTAGAGGAACAAAGAAGACATTGTATTTACTGGAACTCTGTGCTGCTTGTGTCAAGAGTTCAATTACACAGACAACGCAAGCATTATACCCTTACAAAGAAATTGATTAATTCTGTTCCATCTAGGTTGAAGTGGTCAGATGTTGGTCATATTGTTTACATTATAACATCTCTTCCATTCAATTCATGGACAAGTGTGGCCCTTTTTACCTGAGTATTAGTTGACAGGCTGTCTGCCAAGGATATGATTTTATTATGTTGAAAACATGAAGTAAGTGACGCAGCTAACTTAATTTAACATCATGCTTTTAAAAATTGTAACTTACGTAGGCGTGTTTGTTCCTACTACTTATTTTTAAATTGCGCATTTTGACATCTTGATAACAAGTTTTCCTTATTGCATTAAGATCACAAATGTGTTATTTTGCAGTAATTATGGTCTGTCAGTGTAAAAGCATGTTCCTTAGAGGACCTGGTATGGATGTAGTGTATTAAAAACATGTTATTAGGTCACTTTATTTACTGCAGTAATGTTCTACTTAAAGCACAAGAAAATGTGTTCCAGTAGATTTTCCTTCAGCCAAACAACTGAAGAATAAAGACAGAATGAATACATGACTGTGAGCTTCCAAGGCTGCAGAGATCTGTCATGGTTTTAACATGTGACATTTATTTTAGCTCAAGCAGTGTAGCCCCAGTGCACAAAGCCATAAGTCGTGTAGGAGTTTAAATATTGAAATTGGAATGCATTCGTTCATCTTCCAGGACCGAGCTCCATACCCCCCCAACAGACTTTCGTCTACTGCGACTCTGACCCTGGATGTTCTGGACGGAGATGACCTGGGCCCCATGTTCCTGCCTTGTGTTTTGGTGAACAACACCCGCGACTGCAGCCCCATCACGTACCATTCTGCTATACCTGAATTCACTGAACCGGTAAGAGCCAGGCAGACAGGCAAGTGTGAAACGACCTGCTCTTGCACAAGGTCATTTTAACAGACTTCCTCCTGTTAATAGTATGTGCATATTTGTATTTTCCTGCACACAGGTTGTACTTTTATCTGTCATCCTATGTGTGCATTGTGCCACATAATTCAGATTTGTGATACGTTTGTGTTGCATGTGTGTATCCCTGTTGAATCGTCAACTCTGCCACACCTGATAAATAACCTAATTGTCCGCTTACACTTTGCTTTTGCCTCCACACCTGGAGGCAGAGTAAGCTTTGTGCTTTCGTCTCAGCATGGTAATTCCAGGGGAATTTTCTGGTCTGGTGGACCAACAATTAGAGCTAAAGGCTGTGTTGACCTGGGATGACACCTGAACACCACTGGAATTCATGGAAGCAAGGAAAATAGAGTGGGAGATGGTGTGGCCGTAGAGATAAAGATTCTGACTAGAGAACAAGTGGTGCGTATTGTGTATTTGTATGCATGAAAGTATCACTAGGATGGACTGATGTAAATTTTAATGAATTGAACTAGACTAGACTGGACTATTTAACTGAACAATCTCACCCGAAGGTCCATTTAGTACTGTTCTGGAGCTTTAGAACATATTACTTTTCTTCATCAGCAGATGGAGTATGCTCAGTTGCCATGGAACTATAGATGGTCCATGATTCAGAGCACCTCTAGGACTTTGTTCATGTTGACTTAAAGGTTGAGCTTGACAGTTTATTAAACAGCAGTCAACTCATCTCAACTCAAGGTCTACGCACTCTGTACTTTTGGAGGTTTCAGCCATACTCTATAACGCAGACCAGCAGTCTAGACTAGGATTGGACTATATTGAATTGGATTGGAGTAGTATGGATTGGATTAGATTTACTGAACTGGATTGGGGTTGGCATTGCGGCATGCTCAGAGCAGGTTTGAATCTCAGCCCGGCTCCTTTCTGTGTGGAGTTTGCATGTTTGCTGTGTCTCCTCTGAGTGCTCCAAAGACACCGTGCAAGAGGTTTAAATTAAACACTAAATTAAACACTAAATTGTCCTGCCAGTTTAATTATTTTCACACTTTCTCTCCCTTTTATACAATATATGTGGTTAATATGAAAAACAATACTGTATTGTCAGAGTGTTACAGTTGTTCTAATAAGTGGAAATAGTTTACAAATAAATGCCAAGTTATTTTGTTGTTGTTAATCATAGGTTGGAAAACCAACTCATAGTTTCATTAGTGGCACCAACTAGAGCGTGATGACATTATGCGATACGCTTAGCTGAGAACACTGTTCTAAGGCATTATTGGGAAAAGACTGCATCAACGATGGGTTAAGAATACTGGGTTGACAATTTTTCAAAGGAGTTGAACTGAACTGGATTAAGTTGAACTGAGACCGAGAGAGAGATTAAGTAACAGAACCCTGTAATATTGATACAAAAGGAGCTATATAGATTGGTCGAGAAAATCAAAAGTTATACATTGAGGCCTACTGAGAGACACAAAAAATGTGTACAGTCTATACATGCATGTACTGCATGTTTGTGTGTGTCTGTGGCTGTAGGGGAGGGGGAGAAGCCATAGTGAGTCACAGTTGTTTGTCCAGACTTTCCATTCAGAGTTTGCCCATGTAATGTATAATTTATGATAAAAGGTTTGCAGACTGCTAAGTATGCAGGACCTGGGAGCACTGGCTGCACAAACCAGGGCTTTTTCATTAGTGTGAGAAAATGTTTGCTCCCCCCCCCCACCAATCACTGCATGGTGTTGCTAGTGTATTAGTCTGCTCATAACATTTACCTCCTATTCTCTTCCTTTTACTTTCCTTAAAAAGAGTACAATTTCATTTGATAACAATGTTTCGTCGTGTTCTAATATTGGAGGGAAGTCAAACTCAAACCATGTTCAGAATGGAGTACATTTATTGTGAGGGCTATATATTCATTGTGAGGATTACATTTATTATTTTACCACAGTTTTCACTTTTGGGATGGCCTACATTGGCTTTGCACTTTTCAGTCAGTTTTTTCCCTGGTCTGTGATTTTTCTCCATTCTGCAGTGTAGCCATTATGCTAACACATCTGTCCACAGGGAGATTTGTCTTCTCATAATTGATGAGTGTATTGTAATTAATCACAATGGCTAGACAGGCATTATTAAGTTGATCTGTATTTACTTTTTTGCCCTGGGGGGATATAATGTGGGCTCTGGAGTCCCCTGGATAATGACTGCTGGAGGAGGGTATTATAGCTAATCATCATTGTGCAGAGCTAGGGGGATTTGATTTAGCGCACCTCCAGACATTGTAAAAGCGAGAGGGCTGGTAAGGGAGGGGTGTAAGGATTACTCCAGAGCTGAGGGATATAAATATACCCCCCTCAGGGGAGGGATTCTTCCTGCCAGAGAGCTGTTAGCCATGTGCCTGTCTATGCTACGGAAGTTTAGCAGAGGCCTCTTAGCATACTGACACATACTGTATCAGCCATATGGAGGCATTTTGCATGAGGAGAGGTATTCATAAATGTGATGTGCTAAACATATTCCCACTTAGCCATATGTTGCTGCAAAAGTGCAGAGGTAGCGCTGGGTAATTAGTGCTGATGGTGCCTGCTTATGCATGAGCAGGAAAAGTAGCCTACAGCAAGTATCCTTCATGTGAAACTCTATCAGACATATTTAGAGGCATGCCGATGAGAAATAGACGTAATAGTACTGACTTATTAATTTAATAGCCTAATAATTGGATAGTGTGCTGTAGATAAGGCACTGGCTTCATTTTGTCCTAATATTCAGTGGGGCAAGCCGACATGGTTGCAGCTATCTAATGTTTGCAGTATTGGCGACTAGAGGCACAAGTGTAATCTTAGCACCACACAGCACAATGCGGAGAAAAGACTGAGGCGCAAACCTTATGTAGAGGAATACGGAATCAGCAGGTGTAGCTGGAGCGATCTTCAAGAATGCCCAATCACAGCAGCTCCTCTCATCCCCTTTAAAAGAATACAACAGTTTAATTGGCAGGAAGAGAGTCCAGGGCAGCTTCTCTATATAGAGAATGCTGGTTTTATCTGGAGGAGCAGAGTTGCAAGTAATATACAACGCATCACATATGATTATACAGCAGTCAAAATATGAATCTATAGAACAAATGTTTCTGTAATCCAGGGCAGATGATATCCTTTTTTCCCCTTTCATAAGACACTAATTTGCTCAAGTTAGTTAAGGAGTCGATATGTGTGCAGCTATAAGCCACAGCTACACAGTCAACATAAACATAAATAGAAATGGATTTGCATCTGATTGTCTTGCTGTGTTGTTGACTGACTCCTCCACCCCTTGTTGCAGAGGAAACTGAACCCACTGAATGTGACCCCTCCAATTCAAGCCGTGGACATGGACATAAACATACAGCCCCCATCAAACAGACCTGGTATTCTCTACTACATCCTGATTGGTAGGTTCATCACGTATCGTCATTGATTTTACACACTTGATGTTCTTTGGCTCGGTCGGTAAGCCATGACTTCCAAATGTTCATTCTGGTTTTCTTGATGGTATCACAAAGTGCACTGAAATCAACTCTGAATGTTCTTATTCTTAATTGCAGGTCAACCAAAAACATATCAAGATTATTTCACCCTGAACAGAACCACTGCAGAGCTGCGTGTTCTGCAGCCTATCAACAGGGATTTGTATCAAAGATTCACGCTCACCATCAAGGTAAACAAAAAAGTTCAATTTGACTTACTCACTCCTTACTTGTTGCATTATCAGAATCAGTGCTAATTTTATTTTGTTGAAGGTTACAGGATGTCGTTTATACTGATGGCAAGGTTTACTGACTTTTGACTGAATGTAAACCCACCACAAAAGGTACAGTGTGTAATGTAAGGTCACACCATTAGTAGGCTGAACCAAGTAAGATCAACCTTCTGGGACGACAATGATTTGTTGGTGCTGTTAACTCACAGATGTGTCCTGCAAGTCTGGCAAGACATGTATGAATTACAAATATCTCTAAACATTTACAGAGCTCGTATGTTCATGAAAAACCTGGAAAGACATGGAATTTGAAAATTGCGTTTAGCAGGGCCTGAAGAAGTTTTGGAAAAACATGAAATCCCAAAAGATTTAGGAAAGAAGTTTCATAAATATTTCAATGCAGTTTGATGAATATTTTTTAAACATGACCTGTGTATTTATGAAATCACTCAATGATAGAGCAGACAAGTCATCCACTCTTAGACTTTTAGTACTATGTAGTACTTTGTCTTGCCTGGCTGAACACTCATCACAAGTTGTGGGGCCACAGATAGTCAATATATGTCTTTGTAAAAACCAAGCAAAATGTAGATTGTGTTCAAACATATTTGGCATTTGAAGCAGGTGACCACTGTGGGTCCGATGTGAACCGAAAGTGTTTGAAAAGCAGTCAGCCTTCAAATAACCTGTTCAGCAGACAGATACTGAGGTAAAATGTCGATTCTCCTGCTTGGTCCTCATTTTATTATTATTTTAATTAAACATCTTAGTTCTCTACTCATATTTTTGATGTACTTGTGCCACAAAAACTTTAACCCATATCTCGATAACTTAAGCATGCACCCTTACCCGCTCAGTAAGGGTCCCGAAGGCCATTAACCTTATCTTTAGCTGCTTTGGAGGTGGGAGTGAAAAAGATGTTATGATTTATGGACTTAGCAGGAGGATAGGCTGGTGCGTTCTCATGAATCCTAATTTAGAGCAGAGTCAGGGATTGCCTCAGTGCTGCTGGTGCAGAGCAGCAGTGCAGATGAACTTTCCGTCCACCCATCACTAACCTCTAGACACCTCTGAGCACTGTGAAACTGTCTGTTTACCAGGATTGCTTGGGAGCATAGAGATGAGAGGAAGAGCTGATTTCTACAACAGGACGGAGGCAAGGGGAGATTTATCATAGTGAGGCATTTTGCATGTCTTCGGGAGGATTGTGCATAGCTAGAGGGAGGGAGACAGTTCAAAGGGGGAGCACGAAAAGACCATGACAGATAGAGAGATGAGTGTGGACGAAGGTAGGAGCTACCTGAGTCAAAGAGAGGGGGAGGAACCATTGCTCAAGGACTCAGAGGGGCAGGAAAGTGAGAATTACACTTTGGTATCTTGAGAGTGCTTTGATACAGCACAGTATGGGGTGTACAGTACATAGATAATGATTTAGCAGATTAAAAGCTGATGGTGGATTGAGCTTCGACATCTCAGGCATATTTTCGAAAAAAACAACTGTTGTTCTTCAAAAGTCTTGCTGATCCTGATGGAGCCATATCCACAATGATGACTTGGATGAAATTAAGTGAGAAAGGCAGATGGCGAAGGGAGAAAAAAATGTAAGGTTAAGAAAGCAAAGCGATGCAGTATGACACTTTAAGGATGATGGAGTCAGGATGGGAAAATCAAGATTGTGAGATAAACAGTGTATTTTGGTAGCAGTGAGTTTCCTGCAGGCCTGTGTGTTATAGCAGTGGAGCTCAGGTCATTTAGCACTGCCTCCCAGAAAAAAGGACACCGCTAAAGAGCTAAATCACCAGGGAACTCCGCAACCCAACTCCCCATCTTTTCTCTCCCTTAGACAAAAATGTGTGTGTGCATGTCGAGGAAAAAGAGAGAAGGTCCTGGCGCACACACTTTGTCTGTCAATGACAGCACTTTTCCCTCAGGTGTTTGTGTGAGCAGATTGGATCCTTGGGTCAGTGCAGTGTGGGAGTTCTTTATTATCGCTCAGACATGGGTTAAGGGTAGACGATGTTCGGGAAAGATAATCTGGCATAACATTGTGATGGCTATAAAAGCAGGTGTGAAACTCAACTGGAAGTGCCAAAACTGCAGCAAGGGTTCTGGAAACGTAGGATATACACATAAGACAATAATCAAGAAATGCCAGAGTTTTTAGGCCCTTGCACTGTACCGTTTAGTAGTAGAACTGTATTCTTTCTGTTACAACACAAACCCAGTGAAATTGAGAGCTAATGTGCAAAATTTGTTCCAGGTCATGGTTTAAACTGATGTCGCTTCACTCCCCCCCTCCATCTGTATTTTCAAAGTCTTGATGTTTCTAAAGCACCCCATTGTGGGAGCCAGCAGTGACATATGGAGGGGAATGATTGCAGTGACAGCCTGATCAGACCACATTGATTAATTTGGTTTGGTCTCGCTGGGCTGGTGTCAGACACAACTCGGATTAAGAACAGCTTCTTTAGGTTTTTGTACAGTTTGAATAGCTGAGACAACACACATTTTTATTTATGGTAATGCCTTGTGTTACTTAAGCAGTCCACCGGCTGTGCTGGAAAATGAAGGAATGAATGTTTGCGTTCTGGTGATTGTGCGATACAGTTTGGCACGAGTTCCACTGTATGTGACACAAATACGATCTGATTTTGGATGCAGGTGAGTCAAAAATTTGAACTTAATTTTTTATCCTACATTATTGTCTGTAGGAGACTTGCAAGGTGACATTTAAATGAGTTTTGTTCTGTGGCTGGATGCTGCATGGAAAACTGGAACCAATTGCTAGTACACTCGTTTACTAGTTAATTATCTACCTTTTGCACTGACTTAGCCAGTAATATTTCTGTTGATCCTCCTTCTATCATTGGTCACCCATTTGACGTACCAAGAGCCACTAATTGCTGTCTCTCCCCTACAAATGATGGTATTTGAGTTAAGTGCCCTGGTAATTACTGAGGTCTAATCCTAAGTGGACCCCTGATTAAATTTAGTTAATATAGCTTTTTGTAATTGAAATGACAATCAGATAAATTATGCCTTTCTGTCCCTGTGCTTGTATAAGAGTTGGGACAGCATAACTCTTGAGTGTGTTACTCATTATTAATACTTTATCATTTTGCAGCAGACTGGTGAATGTGGACTTCTTTAAGGGCTTGTTGATATTTGACACTCCGACTAACACTTTTTCTCGCTGGTTCTTTTTTGTGTTTGTTTTCAGGCTGAACAGGACAACGGTCACCCCCTCCCAGCCTTTGCTGACCTCATTATCGATATCCTGGATGAGAACAACCAGGCACCATATTTCCAGTTTGCCACCTATCAGGGATACGTGAGTGAGTCTTCCCCGGTGGGCACGACTATCTCAGGCAGCGCCAACCTCACTACCCCCCTGGGAATCATTGCTCTGGATAATGACATTGAGGAGGTACAAAGAAAGCACCTTTATCAATTTATGTTGACTGTTGTCTACATTTTACACACGTCCACCCATGCATGTTTGCATCCAAACACAAAGCGCTTGTAGTGCATTGATTAAATATTGATTAACAGTCCACATTTATTCATGCGTTTGTGTTGTGTTCTCACAGAAAGGAGCTCGCTCATGAGTCATTTTCCTGCTGGTTTTTTTTTCCTTGTTGTAGCTGGCTCCTGGTGATACACCTGTAGGTAAAGGGGCTGTTTTTAGATGCAATGACACACACACTCACAGTGTAATGTAGGGATGTCTCGATCAAGTTTTTTGCTCGTAATCTCCGTTGCGAGTTCTTTTAACATTGAGTGTCTTCTGATACCCAGCTTAATCCAATATTTATGTCTTCCTGCATAATACAACTGCTCTGAGCACACTTAATAGCTTAGTAGGCCTACATTTATATCAGTAATTCCAAATGAATTAAAGGGCATTAAACTTGCATCACCGTTTTAATTGGTTTCTTACAATTTTCTATAGCATCATAGAGGGTTTTGTATAAGAGTAGCGTCAATGTGAGTGAGTTGAAGCCAGAAAGTTTGGACAGGATTTAGACAACTTCTCTTAAAAACACATTTGTTTTGATTTATTTGTTTGGTGTACCAGAAAATTACTCACTTTACACACTGTGGCACAATGTCTGTGTGGATATCATTAATTGAAACTGAATGTTTATTTGCTTGCTATGCTACGTGTTAGAAAGTGTTTTGCACGTGCCATGCCAGGAGTGCGACAACTTACAATAAACAAAGGATCAGAAGTGGGCAGGTTTTATATAGCCATAATTTATCCATTACAAAAGCTTTGATCAGCTTGATCCCCACTTTGCAATTTGACTCGGGACATCCCTACTGTTGATCCGTGCATCACTTTGCGAAAATGAAAACAAACTGACAGCACTCACCACTGCTGGAGACATCCTCAACATACAATTACTTTGTAACTCTATTTTGGAGAAGAAGAAAAAAACTACAGTTGTGAGCTTTCCAGTATGCTCACAACAGCAGAAATTACGTGTTTTCTGTCACTTAATTTCAAAAACAAAATTAGAATTAAATACTTAGCAGGTCTCCGGGAATGACGGGTGTGTCGATTAATCTCGCTGATGCACTGACTTTTCTATCCTAATGGGAGTGTGTGCTGAGTGTTTTGCAGTGCTGTGTACTCTTTCTTTATATGCAGATAGATGTTTTTGCTGTGCTTTCTGCAGTTGTTTAAGTCAGAACTTTTGCAATTATTCTCTTTGAATACCAGATTTACTTTAGATTTTTGTTTTCGATTGTTGTGTGCGTAGTTGGATGAAGGGGGTGTTTTGACATATTTGAGACTGTATGGTTTTGTGGGTGCATGTTTGTGTGCGTGTTCTTACAATTCCATGCACTAACTGAACTGAAAGATTATATTTAAATGGGCAAAATCACACCGATACGCTCACACAGCCAAAACAAATGACTGCTATCTTTACTGCATCTTTCAAAATATCCCTTTACTCAGTCTTTGGAGAAGATTAACAAATCAAAGTGAAGTGGAAACAGAGATAACAAAATCAATAAGCCACACAGTCCTAATGTTTACCAAACTCTCTTAAGAAGACTCATTGATGGACGTGAATCGAAGCCGACTCGCAGCAATGGACCACAATGGACTCGAGGTTTATTTGTTAATGTGGTCTAACCACAGCAGTGATGACACATCTTTGGTAAATGGCTCTTTATAAAAAATGTTTTCACGCTTACTTGCCACCCTAAACAAAAGCTATAAAACCCATATTTTTTAAGGACTGCTTAATGGTGGTCGATATTTTTCCTTAAAAAGGAACACAGGCAATAATGGTTGTCTGCTGATTTAGTAAAAGTAATTTCCTCTCTTGCTTTCTTTATCGATATAGTCATGCCAAAAAGACATTGGTTTGGTTTCTGGTTCCATCCTGAGCTCCTTCTCTGCTCTTTTCTGAAGACGGATGAGGGACCTGCTGGCAGATTTCTTTTTCAACTCTTTGGCAGATCAAAATGTACTGTTTGATAGGTTTTCTCAGCCCCACAGCTGCAGCCTTGGAAAAACTGATGAAACAGTTGTGTCGCCATGGTAACGTGTTTCTTTTTGTATATCTTTCTGTTGGAAGACGAAAGACCCCATGGTGAAGATTACCTTGAATAACTACACCACGATCTTCGGCCTGACTCCAACTGGGATAATCCGCTACCTGAGCCTCCTCAGACCTGTGGACCGGGAGATACAGATGGCCTATACTTTCACGGTAGGCCTCGGACTCAACGTAGCTATCAGCACGACAGCACTAAAGCCCCGTGACCTACATCTCCTATTCTGTGTATATTAATAGAAGTGACAGGTTCGCTCTATACCATGAGGCACTCTTAGATACAAAGCTAACCTGACACTTTTAGAGCAATATGACCTTTATCAGTGGTCAAATAACAGTAAAAGAGTCTGTCCACTTGAATTTACAATTTTCCATCCAAAGGCACATCAGACCGCTAGAGTTTTATATGTTCAGTTGAAAAGAAAATACAACTATTATATAGTTAATAGTTAATTTACTTCATACCATACAAAAATGGGGGAAACAGCTAAGTAGCTAGCCTGGCTCAGTCCAAAGATAGTAAAGTAATAAACTAAATGTTGTAAACTAATAAATGTTATATCTTGTTTGTTTAATCCATACAAAATCAGACAGAATAAATCTTGTAACATACAAGATGGTCTAGTATCACTCGACAGCTACCTTTATTTTTCATTAGATTTTTGAATTGGGTTACCCATAATCTTCCAGTGATTTATGAAACATCTTACTGTATGGTGTTTGTAGATTTATTTAAAGGTTCTGTTTTCCTGCTGTTTCATTTAACAGCCTGGTTCAACTTGTTTCTGCAGTACTCAGAGGGATGGAAGCATCATGGGAAATCCATCCAGGGGGATTCTTCTTGATTAGAGAGCATCAGCAAACCAACAGTGAGCTCTGTGGGAATTGTTCCCTGGAGAGTGCAGGAGTTTCTGAACAGGGATGGTTCGGTTCACTTTAGAGTTTGTTGTTATGCTGGGTTTGGTTGGGCTGGTATAAATCTCAAATGCTGATTTTATTTCTAGGATACAAATGCGTTAAAAAAAAAAAGCTCAGGAACTATTCTGAATTATTTTCAAAAATTTTCAATTTTATTTATATAGAGCTATATCGTAACAGAGTTATCTCACCAATTACAGAATATACACATTACAGTAAAGCTGACAGTTTGCCTCCGCTTTGCAGTACTGACTTTTCAATAAGGTGTATTTTTAGATATCCATGGCCTCCTCAGCTCTTAAGAGTGGTTTCTGCATTCAATATCAGATGTAAAAGAGAAATTATTTTCAAGGATCATCAGCAGCATTGTCCTCTATAGCTCTCTGGAACAATCTCCACATCACTGTTTCCATCCAGAAGAGAAGATGATACTTATTGCCTGGTGAATCTTTTTAGTGGTTGTTGTTGTTGAACATGTTTCCCAGAGACCTGCTGTGCACTTAATGCTAGATAGCTTACACACAGAAACTCCACTTGCATGTTGATCTTTACAATTAGTAAAGTATCACCCTTTGCTGGTAGTTGTGCATCATTTCCCCCTACATGAGATTGTCGGTCTCTACCAGAGACCATGAGCCAGTATATTGGTTTTATTACCGAAGTGAAACATCACAATTTCTTACAATGCCGTGAACACAGCACAGCGCTCCTGACTTCACTCCAGATAGTCTTCATGGACAGGTACACCAGACCATAAACTGAATTTCATCAAAAATTCATGAATTATGAAAACATTCAGAATGTGTGCCTCAGACTCTGCACTGCATATAAAGTCATTTCTAGTCAACTGTCTTAAACTTTTAACAACCAACCAGGTTTGGTTTATGTTTTTTTAAGTGTATTTGAAGTTAGATCTTTTGCAGAGTCCAACAAATCTGCCGTATACAGCTCACAATCCAAGGCAGTCATGGTTTGAAGTGATGTTTCTGTGTTTTAGCAGCAATAGTAATATTTCTGTTATAATACCATTTACCATGGCATTTTGCCCACAATAATCGTATCAGGATTTGAGCCACCTCTCATGCGAGACTCAGTCATTTTAATAGAGTACATGCCGCACAAGTTACACAGAATGTGTGAGCTAATTGTTTCAGTCGTCCATGGCATGCACATCTTGCGGAACCAATGCGCTTCTTTTTTTAATCGATACAGTTTTCTGCACAGGCTGTGTAAAGGCTTGTGTTTCATTCACAATTTACCGTGTAACTGAAGCATCTGTTTAGGCTTTAAGTCTATTTTCTTCCATGATTGTGTATTTGGCTCTTAGTGGTGCCAAAACACCAGTGATCTACACTGTGTAGGTCACTGGTGGAGGACTGAAGCTGCTGCTGACATCCTGCTTTCACGACGCATCTTGTGTAGACACGGAGTAAAAAGCATTAATGGAAAATCTGTGACTCACGACATGTGACATAATAATCTGTCATTGTGTCCAAATCTTACATACAACTACTTCAATACATGAGTCAAACTGATCTGCAAGACTAGAGATGGCATCTTGGAGAAATGATCTTAATTGGTTATATTATCCTACGTTACAAGTGAAAGCAATTCTTTCTGAGTTCTTGCTAAAAGCTTGTGGACATAATGTTTACTAGATGTAGATGTGTTCTGCTTGTTCTTTTGCTTTCCTGAAGATGTTATTTCAGATTGTTATTGAGAGAAATCCTGTCTTTGCCTAAATGCTAGCATCAAATCAATGTTATAATTACACTGTGATTCACAGGAGAGAGGGCACACAGATCCAATTTAGATAAATATCTTCCTTCAAGGATTATTACATTTCTGTTTTGTTTCAATTCTTACTGTTTGTGTGCGTGTGAGAGAGAGAGAGAAGAGAGGGATGAGGAGGCAGGCAAGACATTGTTTACATCTGTTATGTGTAGGTGTGTGTTTGTGCGTAGACATGTGTCAGTACATGTGCACAAGTTTGGAGTGTCCTACAGTTCTGATGACTCTGTAAATCCAAATCTGCTTTCCCCCTTGGCTCCCAAATAATGTCTGGCGTCTCTCTCCTGGGCCTGGCTGGAGAACAGAAACACCGTTTGATCGGAGAGAAAATAGCTGCTGTCGTATATGTTATCATGTGTTTCTGTACGACACCTTTGCTGTGAATGTTTAGCTGCTACTAAAAGGCACCCTCCTGATGTACAGTGCACAGTGTAACCAGCAAGACGTGTCATTTCCATTTCAGCGCTGAGTGCAAATATTTGGGGGCAAGCAATTTCCCTCACTGAAACATGTATTTCTTGCTGCTGCCACTTCATTTGTTGTTCTCCTCAGTCCATTTTCTTTTTCCCTTGCCAAGTGCTGCAGATCAGAGCTGAAGGGACAAATAAGCATGCAGCATGCTCAGTTTGCAAACAGTCCTTTAGTCAAGCTTCATACAAGCTCTCTCTTCTTATCTCTTGAAAGGCTTTTCTAACGTTAAGGGAGTGAAAAATGAACAATACAAAGGCAAAGTGTAAGTGACTCCATTGTCGTGGTAGAAACATGTTGAAGTTTGACACATTGTCTTACGAAAGCAAGACAATGTCTGAAGGTGTACGTTTTGATAAAATAAATACTTTTTCTGTGATTTATTTAAACAAATGGATTTTGTTTACTAGTCTTCAGTTTCTAAAGCTACAAAACACACTTCTCCTTCTTGTGTTTACAGATGGTGGCATCAGATGGCGTCCAGCAGAGTAGGCTGGTAACTGTCAACATTGTGGTCATTGACGCCAATGACAATGAGCCCACATTTGCTAAGGTCTCCTACAACGTTGAAGTCTTCACAAACATGCAGCTGGGGGAGACGGTAATACAGGTAATCAATCCAACAATCGTTTTCTCTCGTCTTTCTCCCTCTCTTTGGGTCTCTTGCTCTGACTTTACGCCTCCGTCTTTGTCTCTGTCACACAGCATCTCTCTCACACACGTTCTTTCATGCTCAAAGTAAATTACCACAACAATCCAGTGCATTGTGTTGACAGGCAAACCCCTGGACCAGTTTCCTTCGTCTCATCTGCAGTCATGACAGACAAGTCAGAGAGAACCTTTCTCTCCATCCTCAGTGCACAGGCCTGGGAAACCTTTTACACAGTAGATCAGCTTCTATCATGACTGAAGATAATTCACTGTAGCAGGCATCACCGATGACCATTTATCAAGTTTTCCCCTTGTTTAAAACTAATTTTAAAAACAGGATTTTATGTGTTTTGATAAAGTTTATGGATTGCGAACATTGTTTACTTGATTTCATTAGTGAACATGGCTTTAAAGGTCATGTTTTCTTTTCATTTCATACACGCACATGCTGATATCAACTAAATCAAGCATCCACTCACCCATGCGTACATGCATGCACATCATCTTCAATATGTAAATCCATTTCCCCAGTCTGCTATATCTATTAATGTGGGGAGTTCCATTATTTCATTGTCTCTTATTTGGTAGTCGGAGCATGATCTTTTTGTCTTTTAGTTGATCTGTCCTCTTTGCTCAGCCTCTCCAGAAAAATGTCAGATGCTGAAAAGGTCAAGTTTAATCTGTCTTAAAAACCAGCCGTTTTGCCCTCCCTGAAATGAAGCCAGGGGTCACAGAGTGTCTGGTATGACCGCTTAACCGATTTTTATAAGCCGTTTATGAGATCTGCAGGCCCCCTGAGGATGCTGCTCCTTATTTGATGCTACAGCTTTTACTCCAATGTCAGGAGCATGAAAAAGGAGGTCTGGGCAGCTTGGATTAAAGTTTCAAGGCCTTAAAGATATGAAGCCAACTACACCATGAGAGCTCATAATTGCAAGCAGCGGGATGCCCTAAATAATTGGTGCAAATGTTGGCTGCATAATTCATTTGATAACAGAAATTATGTATTTACATTGCTCTTTTTTTTCATCTTACGTCCGAAAGAATTACATCTGGCAGTTGTCTTTCCCCATCTCATATGAAAGGTAGCATTAATTCCATCCAATCCATATGGTATTGATCATTAATGTCGCCAAACTGCAATCACTAGGAGTGAGGAAACACCCTACTGAGAAATATTTACTGCTTGACTGGGCCAGTAAGCATGTTGCTGGCCTCTTTTCAGAGCTCCCCCTGTAAAACTACAAAGTACAGATAAGAATATAAATTGTATATGTATCTCTTTTTCTTTCCTTATCTTCTTCCAGTTAACAGCAACAGATGCTGATGAGGGACTGAATGGTCTGGTGACGTACGAGATACTGACTGGTGCCCAAGGACATTTCATCATTGGCAATCGCACTGGACGCATCACTGTGGCGCCTGGTGTCACTTTAACTGTGGGACGTTCGTACAAACTGACTGTCCAGGCTTCTGACAATGCACCAGAGGCCCAGAGAAAGTACAGTAGCATATGTGATTTCTTTGAACATAAAAAGGTTCCTTCCATCTGTAGAATTAAACTTTATTATTTTAATGTGATTCATGTGATGTGCAGTTCATTGCTTTTTTTATAAAGAGCAGATGTGTTGCTTGTGCATAGGCAGTCAGTTTAATTTTTGCGTCTCTTCAAGGTTGCAGGGGAGCTTCCAGCATACGGCATTTTACAAGTCTTATTTAATTAAGTATGTGCTCTTAGCGATTCACAAGTTAGCTTCTAGATGACACGGAAAGTCTTTTCTGCGCTGAATTATGAAGAAATAACATTTCTGTCAAGCTGTTGTGAGTAAAAAAACAAAACAGGTCTTGTTCCATCGAATGCTGAATAGATTCTAGTATGACATTTTTCATGCACTGTCTCCTGTGTATCTTGTGATTTTAAAAAGCAAAGAATTAATTATCTCAGCTCAAAGTGTAAGACATTGTAGTTTCACCAAGTAAAAAATGAAAAGACTGGCAAAGACACATTTCAACGGCCCAGGATTTAAACAAGCTACAGTAGCCCACAGGTTGACATAATGCTACAATTTAATGCACAAAATGGTTATTGCACTGCACATGTCCAATCCTCTTTTAAGTACATTTTGTACATGTACCTTTTTATAGTAGTTCAACAAAAGATGTCTCACACAATGAATGAATAAATAATCAATGCAGTCAGTTCCATTTCCATTTGTGTTGCTAGTGGGAACAACTGAGAAACAAGCAGGCTGATTTTAAGTAAGTGGATTTTTTACTCATGAACAAATCATGAATGAAAGGCCTGCACTGTGTCTGACCCTTAAACAATGTATAAAGAAACATTCATGACACCACTGTGAACCAGAGAGACATCCCACTTAAAAGAAATGTGACTAGAACCAGTTTTCTTTTTGTTTTTTTCTGCAATCAGATCGCCACACAAGCAAGCTTTGGTGTGGGATTATATATCGTGACAAGGTACTCCGGTACAGCTCAACAGGTTGACAAGGAGACACTGATGATGTCAGTGGGCTGATGTGTGCTTGTCTTTCTGCCAGGAGGTCCATCGCTACAGTGGACATTGAGGTTCTGCCGCCCAACAACCAGAGCCCTCCACGCTTCCCTCAACTCACCTACAACCTGGAAGTCAGTGAGGCCATGAGGATAGGAGCTATTGTGCTCAATCTGGAGGTGAGTCACTAACCCACCATTACACACAATGCACATGCAAATAGGAAAATGTGGAATTTAATTATGCATTCAGCATGATGCTACAGTATTTAAACTGATGATATTTTTAGTACATTGTTACAGTATATTGTAGTTTTAACACCTTTTTTCCTCTTTTGACTTACATTTCACTCTCCAGTATTCTGTTTGCTCACCTTCATTCCAGTCTTGCGTTCTTGTTGCTCTACTATCATATCTCATAGCCTTCAGCTTTAATGGTACTATATGATTTTCAAGATCCTGCTTTTCTTTTCCTTCCCCAAGGCCACAGACAGAGAAAACGACTTGATCATATACAGAATTGTGAGTGGGGATTCCCAGAAGGTCTTCAACCTCTCTGAAACGTAAGTCCAGGTATTTTTCAACTACAGACGGGCCCCAAAAGGTATTCCCACCAAAATGGTTGTAGAGATATGGATGGATGGAAGGGCTAGTACATTATTGATCGACAGCATTTTGTTTCTCCAACAAAATAATTGTAAAATGAAAATAGCAATACAATATTGTTTAGAGTTTGCATGTTCGCTTTGTGTCTGCGTGGGTTTCCAGGCTCTCAGTTTGTTGGTGTGAATCTGTTTGTCTGGGTATGGTGTCCCCCACTGCTCTCCCCATGCTTGTTGAACAGGATATGTGAGTATGGAACATGGATGGATGCAAAATGCTTTGCTGGATTGAAGTCTGACTAACATAACAAGCCCCTGGCAAACAATTACAGTTCTGTGAGGGCTACTCTTCAAACTGTGTCTGGTTTAGCAAAAGCTTTATTGAACTTGAGACATAAACAAAAGGACAATTCAGCTGTGATCTATCAATGAGCTTCAATAAGCATTTTGTGCAAAGGCTATCCGTGGACAAACAGTAATAATATGTCATGACACAGTGAAGAATCCCTTCACTGTGATGAGCATGGAGGAGGCCCTTCAAACAAATCAGACAGGGTCTGACTACCATTAGTTTGACTCTGATGATATCTACTGTCAAAGCGAGTGATGGTGTTGGGGAGAAAGCAATGAGATGAGAAGGGATGTGCAATTGGCATGGTAGGGAGTACATGTTGACTTGCCAGTTATTGGTTTTGGCTGATTTATTAGCCAATATATGACTTTGTTTCATGAACACTGGGGCAGGCTGGTGCTGGGTCCCAGTTAATTCATTTGAAAAGCACACCTATTTACACACACCGGCTGCCTTGTGCAGTTATTTGTGTCCTTAATGGCAACGTTCTAGTCAAGTCAGTTTTAGTTGTATAGCCCAAAAACACAAATTTCTGATATAACTTTCCCAGAAGGGGAAAAACGCCAGGAACAGCAACATAGGAGGAACCAACAGATATATATTTATATATACTATATGTTAATTAACTGTTATTGCTTAAATAAATGTATCTTAGATCAGCGGTCTGTTGCTTTGTAATTGGTTATGTTTTTCAATAGGCCTACAGTAATATATTTCTCAGTAGTTCCTTTCATATATCATCAGAATACCATTAATATTCTGCTGGAGCATACTATATTTGCCAGAGGATAACAATGAGTGGCATTACATTTTACCAAGCCAGGGCATTTAGGTCAGAGCTACCAGAAGCTGACATGTAACTCAGAAGAATTCTGTTGAAATTTTCATACAGAATCAAACTTAATCTGATGGCTGGAGTTTGGTTATACTCAAGTTAAGACAAGGAATCACACACCCAACATGTCTGTAAAGGAAAAGGACCCCAAAGCTTACCTTACCTCTCATAATCAACATCAGCCCTGGGAAAAACCCACCTTACTCAGCCAATAGTAGAAAGGAAAAGGCATAAAATATTAAAGTGGTCAGTGCTTTTTGCCATCCCTTAAAAAAGCAAGTAAATATGGAGAGAAGAGACGTGGGGAGACTGAAAATGCAGGACCCTGCCAGACACGTTTCTGACTAATTGATTAAAGCCTCTTTTGTCTGCATCCTCAGTCTCCCAGCTATGCAAGGACAAGCTTGTGTTGCAGCACTGTATCCCTGCCATTTGTTTACTCTTAATCTGTTCCACAGTTTTAAAACTGTTTGTTTTACGGAGTGATATTTATTTCACGGTTTCATAGCGGTAACGATAAGCAGACACATAGTGACACGGTCAAAACAAAAAGGAGACTGCTATTGTTGCGGATCCAACTGCAATGTGGATACACACATTCTCCTTCAGTACATCCTTTAGGTGACAGAACTATTACAGTGCCATCACATGCTCTCAGCAACCTGGCAAAATAATAACTTCAAGCTGGTGCTGATATAGCACATGATGAATCAAAGAATCATTAGCTTGTACACTTGATGAGTGTGCAATATACAGAGCCTACGCTCTCATTCTTCAACCCTTCAGAACTCCAATGATTCAGTGAAGAGATTTTTGCATTGCTGCATGTTCATATTCAGGCTACATATGGGGCTTGTTCATTCCAGCTATTATGAATAATGAGCTTTCCAGCCTATAACGCTCTATAAATGGGGCAGGTTCCCCTGAGGGAGGTGGAACTGCTACAGATTCACTCACCATTATGGTGGTGAGCAGGATGCAGCCTCGAATCAGTGGCTCAGTCTGTCAGCCACTGGGCGATGTACAGAGAGATGTACAGATACTAACCAGCAGAGGCAGGATCACAATGTAACACATCATAAACAAGTCCCAAGTATTTCTAGTGAAGCCCCAGGTCTGGCTGGAAATGCACTGCATCCACCTCCTGATGAGCCATTGTCAGCCGGATCGATTTATATATCAGCAGATAGTAGCTTTTTACATGTTATTTACAAACAGTGTCTCCATTTCATAGTTTGTCCACTAGAGAGAACTGACAAGTTAATTTCTACTGATATATAAACTCTCGAATATCAACACTGGATCTGCCTCAACTCTGACTGACTACAATTTGAACTTTATTTATACCGTTTTCAATATTTTATGAAGTTGCAGTGTGGCAATTGGAAATAGAGCTAGACTGATAAATCAAACTGCAGTAAAGGAATGCCAAACTAGGTTTGAGAGTATTTAGAAACAGTGTCACCATTACATAGCTTGTCCAAAGGAGAGCACTGACAAGTTTATTTTTATACTGAAAAATGTGTTTCTTGGTCAAGATTCTTAAAAAAGCAAGAAAAAAATTTAAACCTCAGGGTTTGTTTATGTTATTTGTTAATGTCTAAAAATGTACTTTCTACTGATATGTAGTTAACAGATTTTTGTACACTTTTTTTACACTGATTTCAGTATCTGCCTCAAACATCCAGTGTCGCCCAAGTTATAATCCACAGATCTTCTTCTCTGTTGATAACAGCATCCCTTTTGAAGCCAAAGTGGGTTTTTTTTGTTGCATCTCAAAGTCACAAAAACCTTACTTAGAGGCAATGCCGACTTTGATACTGCAGACCTGGACCTTTTTTTCAGTGCCTCCTTGTGGTCCTGTGTTCCAATTGTCTTCCTTAAAAGTGAAATTTTAACTGAAATTGTGAAAGAGTTGAGCAGAAGGAACACGTTTTATTGCTCCATGAAACCAAACACTGCAGAGTCTGTTCTAAATCAAACAAGAATTTAAAATATTACAATTCAAGTACAAATTGATGTCACAATTGACGTTATCTTCAGTGAGAGTTATCCTATCGAACGTATTGTATCTGAGGTAAAAAATTCATGCCACCTGGAACCAACGTCCTGTAAATCAAGTTCAATTTACCTTTTTAGAGACACGATCAAAGCAGAATGAAAGATCAGCTGACCCAGTGTGACTGTGATGGATAGCCTCTGGCCTGCACTATTGTCGGAACAGAACAACGTCTAGATCGGGACAGATGTTGTCTGTCCTGACAACATCTTTTCATTTGTGGTGGCTAGGGAGAGGAGGCAGGACGCTATCACGGATGATCAGTGAACCTCTCAGACCCAGTCGCTCAAGTGTAGTTCAGCACACCAGCTGCAGTAAGGAATAAACTCCCCAGGCCAGCATAGTGGCATTAATCATTTAAATCTTTGCTATCATCCCCACTAAGAACATCATCATTATCACTGTAATTATGACAATTATCACTGTATATCTTCATAATCATATTCACATCAAAGACTCCTGTACCTTGTAGCTTCATTGAGCACAGAGGGTTATTTTCTACTCTATTCTCCTTATGTATCAATAAACATGAGTCCAGCAGCTAGTGAAGGTTGGCGTGCTAAATATTGATGGTGTTTATAGACAGCTGTTTGCCCTCTTGAACTGCCGATCACCAGGTGTATTGGATTCAAAGCCATGATTTCACCATATCGTGGTGCAAGTGCTTAGAGAAGTAGGCGATGTTAATCGAAGTTTTTATAATTTACCTGTCAGATTTTAAGATGAGGCTCTAAAGTTTGCCGCTTATGATCCGGAGAGCCAGGAAAGAAGTAGCGGTCAGGTTCTGCTTGGACTGCTTGGCCAAAGGAGCTTTAAATTAGAAATGTGAAGGAGCTGGGGGACAGCGGGGAATTGCAACGGGCATTAATCTAGCAGTGCGTTCAGATGCATTCGTCTTTCCTTCCATTTGCGATTCTGGCAGAGCCTCTCCTGAGTGTGGCAGTGAAATTTTTTTGTGCATGCTGTGTGTGTGTGTGTGTGTGTGTGTGTGTGTGTGTGTGTGTGTGTTTGTGTTTGTGTGCGTCTGCACTTGCACTCACGTGTCTTGTGTGCCTGTGTGTGCAAACAGAGATAATTCAGTGTTCTGCTCGGGAATGCATCCACACTTTGTGTTTGGAGTGCCAGAGTGCCAAATTATACCTTGTGAACGAGCAGGAGGGCCGCTGTGTCTGCTGAAGTCATTGGAAAGAAAACATGAATCTTTCTGTCTGTGGTCCATGTGCTTTGGGAGCAAGAGGCAGGCTACAGAGAGAGAAAGACAGAGTGGGAGCATTTAAAAGCCCACCTGCTCTTCTCCCTGAACTCATCCTCCGCCATCATCGACCATGTTTTATAAATCTGTCTAATCTGGAAGCAAATAAACTCTGGAGTGCAGCCTTCTCCATCACCCTCTATTGCATCACCGATAAAGTATCCAAACTATTGAACACATTTAAACTCTTTCTTGATGTGACACAAACAAGCAATGTGGGAACGTGATTGCACAAAGCCCTATTTTGTGTTCCTTTTTTGTGAGGTTGTTGTATCAGTGTCTCTAGTTGTGTGCGTGAAATAGTGTATTGTCTGACCCCTTTCTACAGGACTGGCCTTCTACATCTGGGAAAACCTCTGGACAGAGAGACCACAGATCAGTACCGTCTTATTGTCACAGCCTCCGACGGCAACCCTGGAGGGGTGAGGAACAACCCTCTTTATTAAACTTTTGCCCTAAATGCTCAGGGTCGATACTCCTCAAACATTTTTAACACATTAAGCTCAAATAAGACCTTCTCATACAAACTTATTAGGTCGGAATTTTGGCTCACTGAAGCTTCATTAGTGCTTGGAGTCAGGAGCACCACTTCTTTGGGCCAAACCAACACCAGATTAATAAGAGCTGCCTGTCCTTATACTGTATGTGGAAATTATAATGTAACCTGTTGAGTCCCTTAATGGGAGTTCTCCACTGTTTGATAAAAACAATTGCTGCTGAGAATACATTTGTGCGTTGTATTAGAGGTATTTTTTCCCACAGCACAGATGTGTTCATCAGGACTGACGTTCAGGTCTGTCACTCCATCAGTCATTTCCCTTTATTAAAACTTGAGTGATTCGCACTCAACAAGTGTTCGGCTTAAGCCCAGCAATGGATGGATATAACTGCAAACTAGTGGAAACTGCTGCTGCTTTTGAGCTTTCTTAGTCACCACACACTCACAGTGGTTTGGAGCAGACTCTTGCTATCCCACATGCAAAGCTAATTCTTAACGGAGTTCTCGAGTGATTTAATGTTGCACTTCCATAACAGTTGGTGGCTCATTTAAAAAAAAAAACAAGAGAACACCGGATCCTGCAATTTCCCATCATGCAGCTGATATCATCTTTTAATTAGACCCTCCCTGTCTAGTAAATGCCACCATATTTCAAACTCCACATCTCCAGTTTGTAATGCAGGCTTCCTGATAAAAATGAGTAGTGTCTGAGCCCAAGGTGAGATTATCCCAATGACTTCACTGTGACATCATCGGAGTTATTTTCTCAGACCTGAGAAACCTCTTTCAGAGCTTCAGAAGGGAGTAAACAACTTTTTTTCACCTGAGTAATACTGACCATAACTAGAAACCTGCTGCCCATGCGGTGTCACCAGGAGTAGTTGTGAATTTTGAGTGTTTACATTCACCGAGCTGTCTTTGAAACTTAGCCTGGAGTAACAGCGGACACTATAACTGAAAGTGAATTGTGGCTGCTCCATCTCCCACCGAGAGCTGATAATCATGTAAACTGCCTTAATTTAATTAGACTTCACCTCAGTTGGCTGAGTTTTTGCAGCTGTCGCTGTTCCAGGCAGAGGTGAAATGTGGCTTCCTTTTTAAAATGCAGTGTGTGTGATAGTGATGTTGATTACCCCCCTCTCACCTGCGCATGCATTAACACTCAAAACTACAGCTCCTTTTCATCTGTTGGCAGTAACGTGTGCTGGTCAAGTGGAGCTATATGAGAAGCATACAGCATGTGCTGTGCTGCGGGTGTGTCCCAGTATTTGTGAGTGCTCCAGAACTGTAGGCTTGCAGAGGGAGGGGCAGATGAGATGGACAGGGTCAGAGAGAATAGAGGAAATAAATAAAGAGAGCGTAAGATGGGGCTTCACCTCACAGAATGAGGTAACCACAAGCTGGTGCTCTTTGTCCTAATATTGATGGGACAGATTGTACAAACTGACACCCTTTACCTGTATAGTGTGTGTGTGTGTGTGTGTGTGTGTGTGTGCAAAACGTCGTGTCCACAGAGTAAATTACTGGCTGACTCGAGTGTGCTAAATGTCACAACGGAAAGGACGTTGAATAAGGGAGCGGGGTAAAGGGTTGCAGGAGGGTGGAGTTGAGGAACTCATTCAGTGAGACAAAGCGCTGTGGGGAAGGCTGGAGACAGGGAAAGGATCAAAATAAGCTCAGGAGAAGGCGACAGAGAAAAGGAGGGGGGCACCAGGGATTCGGATGTGTAATTAGCACAGAACTTTGGTAACCATGGGAACCTGACACAAAGAGCGAAGCAAGCTATCTTTCTCCCCGGTGCTACTTCCCTCTGACCACACACAATCTTCTTTTTTTTCAGAATACTTGTAACTTGAATTGTTACTCTTACATCTACCAGTGCACCAATCAAATTCTGCTAATCTCTGTGACCAATTCAAAATTTGTATTCTCAACATAACCACCGAGCAGAAAGTCACCCAGGGGTGCTGGATAAAGCTGTTCTTCTTGCTCCTGAGGAGAGAGTACATGACTCCTAACAGCCTGATCATATCAGTCCCTGCAACATGGCATCTGCTCAGGGTTGTCACTTGAAAGGCAAAGCACCATCAGCCACCTCTTTGAGACAGTGAGGACAGAAGAAGTGAAATCAAGACATCGCAGAGCTCCATCTATTTTATGTTAAATAAGTAATAGCAGCTCATTAATCACACTGGCCATAGAGGTAGGATTTTTGGCTTTGATAAGAACGCCCACGCCAGGCTGGAGATGCTAATTGGCTTCAGGCCTTCTGTGAAATGAAAAATAAGTAGATCCCATCAGCACAGTGATGGTGAGCTGCGTCTCCTTGTAGCGCAGATTTAGCAATGAGAGAGCAAAAGAGGCATGGAGTGTGATGGTTTTCAGCATGGGTTGCCACGTCAATTTGTAGATGACAGTACTGATTATGAAGCCAGAACAAAGAAAACAACAACGGTGAAGGAATTCCCAACAGACAGTGAGATGAAGGTGACATTTACTAGGTAATTTCCTTCGTGACATGTGCTGCTGTGTGTCTCATCTGCCAGGGTAACTTCAAACAGCTGTCTTCTGGGAAGTATTTTTTTCTCGCTAGGGCCAGCTCCTCCCACAACCCACCCATCCTTTGTCCCCCAAAGGAGACCATTTACACCATTATTTGCATACAGCTCATCCCAGTGCACTGAGAGATTATGATTTTCGCCATTTCAGCCATGTTTCCATGTTGATTTATAAGGGAGCTGCAGGTATGTCATTGTTTGAAGGTTAGTGGCAGTGTATTGGTACACATTGGCCCTGCTAATTAATGAGCACCTCAAATGGTGCTGGGAGGGATTTACTTTGCCCAATGAGCTTTGAGATCAAACAAACCCACATAATAAAAACATTATACAAAACACACAAACATAATTTAATTAACTTTAAACATGAAGAAAATCTAATCTTCCCATCTGACACCCTCTAATGCCAGGAAAAGTGCCAGTGTTGAAATAGGTTTTTTGAGTAACTGAATTGTGCATCTTTGGCTTGTTGAACCCTTCCTCTAAAAGTAAAAGTCTTTAATAAGAGGAAGATATGGTGGATCTGATTTGATGCTTTCATGTCCCAGATACTGGGCCAGTCAGTCATGCAACCTTGTACCGTTTGCTCTTAATAACTATCATAAATGCATCTGCCCCACCAAGAATGCAGAAGTGCAATACACACTGTATTTCTGCAAACAAATCATTAGTGGTGGCATTCAAATTCCACATTAGTGATCCTGTCCTCCACACATTTAATTTGTTTTTATCATTCACATTTACAGGCACTGTGGCACTGTTTGTATGATATCAGTAATCATTTGTATTGCATGTGTTAAAAAGATGACGTGATGAAGAGTCTACAGCCATGGTAGCGACTCTGTGAGGTTGTACTAGCGGGACAGATTAAAACATCAGGGGGTCAACTACGTTGTTTCAGTTGATCCTCTTGGAACTATGTAAGTCTGTACAAAATGTCTCGGCAATCCATCCAGTAGTTGTCAAGACAGTCGGGACCAAAGTGATGGACTGACCTAGAGCCATGGTGCTAGTGTGGCTAAAGAATAAAATCAACACATTATTACAACACCAGTGTTATTTATCCAGTCTGTATCTGATCTCCTTCCCATGAGGTGAAAGGTTAACAATAGCTTTATTACCTGCAGATCAGTGTACTGTTATCATGTTGACTGACAATATTGGCAGAAAGTGTCAACAGCAAGAGTGACAATGACCTATGACAGCATTGCTTACCCAATGTTTGCGGTGTTAGTGTATACTTTTACTATAACTATAGTTAATTTAGTTATTGTTTTGGACTGTGAAAGATGCATAAACCAGAGCCAGCTATCATAACGGACTCTAAATCTGCATATACAGTATTAAATGTTGATGAGAAACACCAGTGGTAGGGTTTTCAGATGTGATTTGAAAGTTCTACCAGATGTACCAAGCCCCTTCTTCCTCTCTCTGTGACAGCTTAAAAGCATTACAGTAGTTTGACCAACAACTTGACATTTGAAAACACTTTTTTTTTTCCTTTTCATCATAGGGTAGAGCTATTGTTCCGAATGATTTAGCTTTTTATGTCATGACATTTCCCTGAAGTATGAATTATTTCTGAGTCTAATATTGCACTTTCAAGGTTTTAAGCAGCGTACCTTAGCTGAAGTCAGCTGCCTCATGTGAAATGAACTGCAGCTTACCACCTCTGCTAACCAGTTTCTTGAGGAAAAACCCTGCTTTGCTCGGCCCAGCAGTTCCTCCCAACTTCCTCACTTAAGTAATAATATATTTGCGTTCAATTTAGCTGAATGGTTGATGACATTTTTACTGCACACCAACACTGGAAACTGTGTTGTCTTTTCTGAAATTGAATGAACAGATTTTATCTTTAAATGCCAGTCTTTTTCTTGATAGGAATTTTCTGACAGCAATAACACTTGCACGTTTATTTTATTTTATTTCTTTTTTTTTTGTCTACTCATGCATGACTACTCAATTCAATTGGTGTCTTTTGTTAACCAGTAGCAGAAGAAAAGCTGTTTTTATGCATCATGGTGTTTTTGGGGGGGAGGGGGGGGTTGCTGAAAAACACCTTTTGTTTAATCTTAGTCATCTCTGGGTCAAAAGTACTCCTTAAAACCATTGCTTCTTGTTAGACAGCCTTGTTTCCTTCTAATGCTTTTAATGCTCTTCAATTACTACTTGAGGATGCGAAAATCTCATTCTAAATTCTAGATCGTTGTTGTAAAAGTTTCAAACAAATGTCTTATTATGTTTCTGTGGTTTATGCTATGTTTATAGTCTTTGTATTTGAAAAATGAGCGCTCAATATAAAAGGAGCACTAAACATCATTGGTCTTTATTGTGCTTTGTTTGTTTTGTTTTTCCTCTAGACGTCCACTGTTACTGTCAACATAGTCGTCACTGATGTCAACGATAATGACCCTGTGTTTGACCTCACCATACCCACTAATTTTACTGTCCGAGAAGAAGGGGCCAATTTCTTTGTAGGACAAGTCCGGGTAAGTGCGGCGTTTTATAAGACCGTTGGTCTTGTACTCCTTATTAAATGAATGAGCTGCCGTTTCACCAACATCCACGTATCCCTCTTTTTTTAGTCACAGCCGATAACATTTGTTCTTTCACTTGTTGTATATCCACATGTTGTTGCTCATAAATTGCACTGACCACTGTGTCACAAATGTTGCTCCGTTCTCATTGCTGTTGCCCATTAAAAAAAATTACCTTGTATTTTCCAACATGGTCGATTTGTCACCCAGAGCTGCGTCCCCGTTGGCTGGCTCGGTTCAGCACCACTGAGCAGCCAGACTTTTCTAATTACGGTTGTAGATTAATTGGCCTGATGTTTGTCAGTGCATTAATCATGGGATCATGACAGGAGACATCCTCTGTGAGTGTGCACATGCAGTACATGCTTACAGTGACAGATGAGGCAATAAAATCCAGGGTTCTGTTTTTTTTATTGCCTCATTTATTGCCTTTATGTGTTCTTCTCCTACATATTCACTCCCTGATTTTAAATATGATAGCACCCTGGTATCCCCACATTTCCTCCCAACTCACTCTTTTGAAACATAGTTTTGAGAGTAAAGTTTCAAAACAGTGAACCAGGAGAAAATTGGGGTTCTTTTCAGGGGGTGTTTGGGCGATATTACGGAATCAGGCCATATGTTTATATTATAGAAAGAGTTTTGTCTGAGTTTGGAAGTTGTCTCAGCCACTGCTCTTTGAGGCAGGTTCACAATATGAAAAATAAAATGGGATAATCATGGTCCATACTGAGATAATTAAGAAATAAGTGTGATGATAAATTAATGTAATAAGTTTGGTAATGAGTTACCCAATCTAATAAACACATGCAGTAGATTGGGTAATAACTGTTGCTTGACATATCAATTTATCTTGGACAAGTTTGTCTCGGACACGCTTTTGGTTTGTAATTTCACAACACAATCTGCAGGTGCTAACGTCTCCAAAATAACTTGGTCTTCAGTTTAGGTGGAAACAAAAGTGTTTGCCACTTTAAACAATTAAAATCTCTTTTTGTGATCGCTTCAGAAAATCAAGTGCATTTTGATTAGAGCATCCGTGTCTGTGCCGTTTCATTCCCTTGTCATGTCCTTGTAATTGCTTATGCAAACACAAAATACCAAGGCTAAACAGGCACTCAGATATCGGTCACCTTTGTCACCTTTCAGGATATATGCTTTTAACATTAGGCTTCCCATTACATTTTTCAGTGGGTAATAAAATGGACTACCAGAAAATTTTGCAAGTTTATGAACTGTGAAATAAGACAGAAGGACATATGAAGGAAGCTTGGTGTTTGCATGAGGTTAAGCTACCTTCAGTCTCACTCGCAAGTGTTTCCTCACAAATGCAGCCAGCAGAGCTAGATTGGGGATTAGCCCCCCTCACCGTCTCGCCCTCTCTGTCCTGCCTCCGGAGGTTTTCTCAGCTGGCAACTTGCCAACTTGAGCTGAGACGGTGCTTTTATGACTGAAAGAAAAGTACATTAAAGTACTTAGCTCAACACAATCCTTGCATGCACATGCACATGGAGATGCTACAGCTTAGCCAGTTGAAGCTGATCAAGAAGGAATGGAGGCTTTTTTCTTCTTGATGCAACACTATCTCATATTATGTCAGGAAATAAGCATGCTAGTTTCATATTATAAACACAAATAATGAATATAACCATCTTCCAATAGATTAGATTGTCATTTTCACCTTTTTGTCACATTAGAGGTTTTGCTGATGGTTGACTGTAGTCACCCTTCCTTTGTCCAACTTGTTGCTCTCCATTTAGGCAAAATCCTGCAAGACCGTAAAATTACTTTGATCTTTCACCAAAATGGCTATTCTTTTTATTATTTTATTTTTTTAAAAATCACTTAATGGCTTATGTCATGAATACACTTCAGAAAATGTTTGTAGAATATAAACTCAATAGGTACTTTAGCTCCTTAGTAAGCAGTCATCTAATAGAGCCTAGAGTCAGAAATAAATGTGGTGAAGATGTTTTTAGCTTCTATAGATGGAAACTTCCAGATATTCTCAAATTCTTCTAAACGTTAGCCACGTACAAATCTAAAATACAAATTATATTTCTCTTTATAAGATCCATTTATTACTCCATTGAAGCTGTGGATAATTAATTTTATTTCATTTGTTATATTTTAATTTATCTTCCTTTTCATAGTGGTTTAAATGTTGTGTTAATGGACTTTTATGCCTTTTTAAAAAGCTTTTTGAGTTGCCTCAGTTTAAAAATGGAGCAATAGAGAAGGTTATGTCTTGGTTAATTTAATCAGAAATAATTTGGCTAAAACACAACAACTTTATTTATAATTTCATTACATGTCGGACGCTGAACACGGCTTCTTTCTGGTTTGTCGCGCTCACTTATTCCTTTCATGGTGGAGAGACATTTTCTTCATTTTTTGAGGGGACCACGCACTTTAGAGATGCGGCTTCAAAACTCATGGGTAACGATGTGTCTTTCTCGAAGATTTTATTTATAGCAGGGGCAAGGTGCAAGGGAGAAACTCCTAATCTTTAATTGCTCTGTTCTCATAGTTTAATAAATTACCTTATTTCAGCAATAAAGACATGTGGCCTTCAGATTCAAAGTGCCAATAATTGTACATATTGGATTGTTTTCTTAATGCTCACTTAACCTCATTAAGTCATCCACAATGTGTACAGGCAGTCAAGAGGGACGCAATATAGAAATGTAGAGGGAGAAATGTTTTATTATTATTATATGCCTTATATCATACATTATATTTATTATACTATTTCTCTACAGTCTGAGGTTACAACAAAACAGGCAGAGCAAATGTGGAATGGTTTGTATACCAATGATAGAGTAAGGTGAAAGCAAAAGGAGTGTGTGCAGGGAAAGAGCTGCTGCTGCGCCGATCTGTCGAGTTCACACACTTGGGGACACACCTGATATTGACTTAACGTACACCACTTAAGTATTTCTCTATGTTTCATCACCCGTCCTGATGGGCTGACAAATGTTCTGTAACTGCTAGCTCTCTTTCCGCCGGTCTGACTAACATCTTGTGACATGGATATTCTTTTAGGAGCATTAGGAGCAAGTGGATGTCTGTTAGTCTTATTGAATGAATGTTGTCCCCATCAGAACGGTAGCCTGTAGCTCACTGTCACATGACACGCTAAGTGAAAGGAATGGATGAGATGCAGACTGCTTGAATTAAGCTGCTGTTTGTGTCTCAGTTATTTCACATTCTAATGTGATGTGTTACGGTAAAATCAGTTCATTTCCTCCTGCAGCGCCTTGAATTTACCTGCAAAGAGGGAGTAATAATGCAGCCAACCACAAGGCTTCAGGCGATTGCCAACGGTGAAGATGATTGCAGTGCAAATGTATAATGCCATTAAGTAGCTTAATGCTATACCTAAAGCGCTTTGGATTATCCTTACAGTAATTGGAACTGGTTCCCACCTGTTCTTATTTTACACACTCACATAGAATGCAGACGATTTACTAGGTTATCACAATTGACAGCATTGCTGCTTGTGCAAATACAGTTGTTTGTTCTGTGAATGACAAATCCTACACCATACAAGCCCATTCTTTTTGCTCACAGTGGGGAGCCACAATCTGAACATGCAGATGACCGGAGGGCAAATCGATTAGCATTCATGTCAGACACATCATGTAAGCATCATGTGGAATTGTTGCTAATTGGAGAGGCTGTTGAAAAAATAATGCCATTTATTTTTTGCCAAGCACATCCCTTGATAAAGTGAGTTTGATTTGAGTTTTCTCATTAATCATCCAGAGCAAGATGAATATGCTGTTTCAGTAAATGCAAAAGGAAAAATGCTGGACGCATGCTAACAGCACACAAAAGAGACACATTTCTCAGGTGCTGTACAGTGGAGGTCTGCGTGGGCCTGTTTTGTAAAGACGGCAGCCACCTGCTCAAGCTGCCTTTTCTGCTGCAGGAAGTTCCACCACTCCCACAATAGATGTATTGAACCTGCCCACCAGGTCACAATCCAAAGTCCTGTTTGAAAAACTCTGTGAAAGATTCCCATATATGCTGCTATAGTGTGAGGAAGACATGAGCTATGATTTAGACACTAGTGCCAAATAGTCAGAAAATAGCCAAATAATTGGGTGCAAATCATTTGAACTATAGCACGCAAAGCAGAGGCTTTACAGCCAGGTGTTACAACATGACCGCCCATGTTTGTCATGTCTGCCAACATCTGCTGCAGGTTTTGTGGATCCTTTGGATTGGCCGGCCCTGCCCAGAGTCCTATAATACATATAGTACTTTGTCCATTGGAGGCTACAGATATATGCTAACTTGTTATTTGATTTTGCTGGCTGTGAATTAACTGGATTACACCTCTTACAAGGCTGGGTTACAAGGGTGATTTGTTATGTTATCACTTCAGAGAAGTAGTGATCCATATGCACATATTGACATTATGTTCTGTAGTCTGGTTTGCAAAGGCTTAATACCGACGTCCAATTTATAGCATTGGCTTTGAATATTTGTCAGGCACTCCATGTAAAACAAATTGGTTCCAGCTTTTAGCAACCATATGTGTATCCTCGTCCCTCTTCCTCATAGGGCTTGTTTTCTCCCATTTGTGCTGCCTTGTCCTTACTTGCAAAGAAGTCGAGAAATGATTGCCAAATGTGCCAAATTTAAATGTGGCTAATTCTCTCCCCCTTCTCCTCTCAATTACAAGAAAGAATTACCACCACACAGGAGACTGCTGAACACACGCACACATACACACATGCATGTACAGTACACAGGCATAAAAATGACCTGTCGTATCCACATAAGAATTTAAATCTCTAAAGCAGGATCATCGCAGACTTGTACTATGTGCCTCTCTTAAGCTCTTCATTTCTCTGTCTTTTTCAGTTTTTTTATTTGACTTGTTTTATTCAAAGAATGACTTGCTTGCCTTTAAAGTTACACTTCAAGGATTTCCTTTTGATGGAATGGAGATATTGCATGAAAAAAGCATTCTGACTTGGTAACTAATGATTACTAATGAGTCAGAGACAAAAAGACTGAATATGAAGAACAGGAAATGAGACCCAAACATATGAGAGTTGTTGGAGCACTGCAACTTACATGGCTTTGTATCTGAAGCCTCTGTAAATATGTGACTGGAATCTACAATATAAGATAAAGCCAGGCTCTAATGGATCATATAATGGATCATATCAAACTCTCAACAGCTGCTGTTGCCTGAAGGGGAGTACCTCTGCATTTCATTTCTAAAATCTGTTATTCATATGCAGTGTAGTGGTGAATATTTATTTCTCTCTGCTATTATTGATATACTGTATGTAAATGAATTCTCAGTGTTTCCCACAGGTTGTTAGTTTACTTCAGCAGCATCAGGAGGGAAAGCTGGTTTATTGATTACTTTTTATTGACGTTTCACTTAGCGAGCCCACTAACTAAATACGCAGTCTCTCAGTCCACTGTAAGATAATGGCCATTGCAACATTAGCTGACTATTACGCTTCCATTTGATTATCCAAGCTATATTTCATGCTGTCTCTCTGTTCAGTTTGCGTTGCCACAGACCACTACGCAAACAAGGGCAGATATGCTGGTGCAATGAATTATGGACATTGTAGTTCACTAACCTGCTTCGGGAGTTTGGCAGAATTAATTCAGACATCAGATCACCCAAACTGATGTCAAACGAAAGCCTGGGGGGGGGGCATTTAATCAACATGGGCCAGTTGCCCAGATGTTAGTATTGCAAGGTAAACATTTCCTCCTATAATTCTACAGTAGGTATACACAGATACTTTTACTTTTATATACCCATAATGGAGCACTCTGATCGCTTTTTATATCCCCAGGCCACAGATCCAGATGCAGATGCTAATGGACAGGTGCGCTACCGGATCGTGAATTATCCTGACTTGTTTGTAATCAGCGCTAATGGCAGCATCTACACAAAAGTGCCTCTTGACCGGGAGCTAAGGAGCCAATATGACTTGGTGGTAGAGGCCTCCGATGGGGCAGTGTATCCACGGCGGACTGCCTTGACCCTCTCAATCCAGGTCACGGATATCGATGACAACAGCCCAGTCTTCTCCCAGCAAACATATGTGGTCAATGTACCTGAGAACAGCCCTGTGGGAACTGTGGTCCTTAAGCTAATAGTAAGTACTTATGTTTATGTGTTTATTGCCAAAGTTGTTTTCTCTCTTTCCATCCTCCACCCTCTATGTCTCCTGTCTCCCTTTATATGAGGCAGCACTGGTGCTTGAAACAACAGTTGTATTAACAGGCTTTTAGCATCTTTTAACTTCAAGTGCAGGCAATTTAGCATTTAGGAATGTCAGATGCTTCCAGACGGAAACGTTTACGCTCACAGGAACATTCACAGCCTCATATACACAGCAGGAATATAAAAAATAATCTCCTGTCGTGACAGCTGTTTGGGCATTTTTAGACTCAAACAGAATATGATTTAAAACTAGATTTTTCATGTCAGAGCCCGGTTTTAATAGAGGATAATCTTTTCCTTTGGTCCTTAACAAACATAAATATAATGCTTCACAAATTTTGAAAGACTTTTCAACTTGATGGAATCAGTCTTCAGGTAGATTCATCACTGTCAAAGCTTTTTGCACGTGTTTGCACTGAAGTGACGTATCGGGAAACCCTGTGCATGCAGCTCAAACACAGAGCAGAGGGGCGAGTAATTGCTGGCATATTGTGAGTGACATTTCCCAGAGATGAATAAGGCAAGAGGTTGAGAAGCAGGGGGGTGAGGAGTGTCAGTGACAGTGGCACTGTGACACTGTTAATGTGCTAGACAGCGTCAGCTCAATTCTAAACGGACGGGGGTGGCTGGAAAGACACCTATAGAGCAAAAGTGAGACCGACTCTGAGAAAAGGAAGTGGCTGAGTTGGGTAGCTTGAAACCTACTGCTTATACCTGAATGTGTTTGATCTTTCGTGTATCAGTGTACCACACAACTGCGTGTGGGTCACCATCCATCTGCTGTAATATCTAATCATCTCCTATTGCAGTAGCCTTTCTAAATGATATCAACTTGGGAATTTATGCAGCGAGGACCAATCAGAACCTAATAATGATTGATGTAAGGAACCCCTGCAGTATAAAACACAGAATTAAAATAGAAACATTAATATTCATTGTCCACAGGCACAGTGCTAATATGTATATGCATATGTAAGGTACTAATGATGGAAATATTTGTGGCTCTTCCTCTCTTTCCTTCCATCACCCCACTTCTCCACACATGTTCTCTGTTGTCTTTAATTTACTGTGATTGTTTTTCCTACTCATCCCTTTTCTTTTTCTTTTCACAGGCAGTGGACTCAGACCTCTTCTCCAATGTCACATATTGGATCAAGACTGAATCTGCCAGGCAGCTGTTCTCTCTGAACCCCGTCACAGGGGAGTTAGCTGTGCTACAGACCCTGGACTTTGAAGGCCTGGCAGCTATGGGCATGGGGGCCTCTTACACTTTCCAGGTGGAAGCTGTCGACCAAAGAGGGATCATGCCCCCAGGGCAAGCTACCGTCATGGTCCGCATCACGGTAAGAGCCCCCGGAGAGTTATTTCATCACAACCTCTCCTTCCATCTATCCTCATTGTTCCTCAGGAGCTGCAACAGTGACAGGGAATATGTGATTCAGCGCAAAAGCTGAATGCATCTTCTTTTTAAAACCTGTTTTTTTCTTCCAACCTGCTTGTCCATGTAGCATCACCAGGACAAAGAGAATTTGAGGGATAGGTGTTTCTGACTTGCACACTGTGGTAATCCAGATCTGAGCGACTCATTACCTTTGTGACAGCAATTATGCCAGGTTTTTCAGGAGCTTGTATTCTCTATACAACTTTTAGAGAGAATCAACAGCTGAATCCCAACAAAATGATTAGACGCCTTGTGTTGTGATACTATTCGTGTGTGTGTGTTTTAATGGGTGGGTGTCTTTGATCTGTGAGTAATTCTGTGCCTCAAAATGTGTGTGTTCACATTCATCTCCATGTATGAAATTCAGTCCACCCCTACTGACTGTCTCTCAGTCTGCAGAATTAAGCTGTCTATATTACACGGAATGGGAGGAAGTGCCTAAGCTTATTCAAGCAGGCTCGCCACATGGTCTGCCAACCTGTAGAGTGAGTTTGTCCTCCAATAAAGATGAACTTTGTTGCCGGGTTTGTGCTGTCACCCACGAACTGTGTTTGATAGGATATGGCATTGCACAGCCATTGATATCAAACCAACGTCTGAGACATGAATTAGAATGAGCCTAATAGATTCACGCAAGCTTCTCTGAGACTAGAGATGGAGCTGATTCCACTTCCTTCCTCATATAACCCCTCCAGAGGGTTATTTGAAGTCGCTCGTGTTTGATTTCCCCTTGTTTTGTTTTGTCTGGTCTCTTTCGTTGGACGCCTTGCAGTGACGGATTGAGTGTCTTGCGTGTCTTGTTGTTCCAAATGAATCTCCCAAACTTTTTCCTTCTACTCTCTTACTTTAGAAATGTAAGACAGACACCCAGCGAGTGTTTGTGGGTGTATGTGTACTGTATGTCTGTGCACACGTAGCACATGCATGTTTCAAGCAAACAGGAGTGTGTCCTGTGCGTGCACCTTGTGAACACTTGCAGCACAAGGATCAGGCTTTGTTGTTCAAAGTAAAAGCTGGATCATAGATTTTCTGCTAGGAAACACTAAACCTGTGTATAGATCAAAGTGAGGCTGCCCTCCACCACTGAGTTTATGGAACATATACTGTTGCCCATGGCTCAGTCAAAACAGTGGAAAGTAAAGAGAAAAGTCAAGAGAAAGGAAGATCAGGCTCCAGCAGTTATACCACAAAGATAAGCTGTTCCTGAGAGATATGTGAATGGCTCACTGAGTTTTCATTCTCACAAAACAAGGGTTGCACCGTTAACAAGATTTAATTTCTTTGCATGCCCATAAAATTCAATTTTTTTTATATAGCACTATATCATAACAGAATTATCTCATAGCACTTGTTAATGTAGAGCAAGTCTAGACCAACTCTATATGTATAGACCCAACAATTCCACCATGAGCAGGCGCTAGGCGGCAGTGGCAAGGAAAACCTGCCTTTTAACAGACAGAAACCTCGAGCAGAACCAGGCTCTCGGTGGGCGGCCTCGACCGGTTGGGTAGAGAGAGAAAAAAAGATATAGAAAGAGATAGGGGAGGGGGGGTAGAGTGAGAGCAGGATGAAAGAGAACACACAGATCTCTGCTGTGCATTATTTACAGGGAGACGATGATTTAAAGCAGTGGCGATGTAAATGTACCACAGGTGTCCTAAGATTCAGGCTACATTATTCAGGTCATTATTATATGTTGAGAGAATGTAACTATTATATGTATGTTGTTTGTAACCAGTCTGAGCTTTAACACAGTGAACAATTATCTTTTATTTCTATCGTCTTATTTGGCAGTGACCAAACCTACCTACCTCCAGTCACCAGGTACTGGAGAGCGGAATGTGTGAACACAAAGAACAGTTCATTAATTATGAAACATTTAATTTCACAGCAGCAGCAGTATTATAATTTAGTCAGAATTTAATTAAATGTTGCGATTAATTACCAATACAGCAACACAAACCATAGAAAAAGGAAAATGGTGTATTGGTTCAATTTAAATGTAATAGTTTTAATTAGCCAGCCACAGTACTTTGTGTGTTCAGATTTTCAGTAGCTAATTTTAATGTCAAAAGGACTGCAATTTTAGAATATGGATGGATTAATTTCATCTGTAATGGTATTACAGTATAATTCATATGTTCATATATGATCACATTCAGCTCAGTTGCACAGTTCAAGTTCAAGTGTGGAGACAAAGCCTGCGGCATGGTGAATTACTGCAGTGGGAAAATGTGCCTGAGTCCACAATAGCTTGCTGGAAGTGTTAACTGAAATCAAACAAAGCAGCAGCTGCAAAATCTGCAGTGCTACAATATTACTCTTTCAGCACACAGATAGCATCAGCAAAAGTACTAGGAGAATACATTGATAGATTAATTTGACCCATTTAATGTCAAATTGTATCTGTCACTGGAGGGATATCTGTCCTGCTCATCCTCTACAACCTGTTAATCTGAACATTTTGTACTGTGCCGACCCAATGTGTCGTATATAACTGCACTTATTAGGCAAAAGCCAGACACGTCTACAAGTATCCCCAACACAAACATACATTTCTGGATTCTTTGTTTTTAGGACATGAATGACTTCTCCCCCATCTTTAGCCAAGACCTGTATAGGGGCCTGGTGGCACCCAATGCAGAGAAAAGAACGGTCATCACAACGGTTTTTGCCGAGGACCAAGACCCTCCTGTGAGTATAAACAAAAACACAAACGCATTTGTCACACTTCGATTTTCTGTTTAAAATATTCAGTGTGTACAACATTGATTGGCTAAATGTCAAAGCACATGACGCATGTTGACTCTATCTGCGTCTGTGATAAAGGTAGCAGAGATTGTTTTAAAAAGCTTTGCTGGGCAATTTTTACCTCCTCGCTACGTGTTGCTCTCAGAACGTCAGCCAATTTCAGCCGCAGCATTTGTCACGACACATTTTGAAGATGTTTACAAGACTCATGTTCTCGGTGCTCTCATTAGAGCTACAGTGCTGTGTGTATTTATTGTGTGGTGGTCTTGTTTAGCATTGTCACTTGTATGAATCACCTACCAGTTGCCTCACACTTCTTTAACTGAGCAGGGTCTCCTGGGACTGGAGCTATAAAGAATTTTTTCCTGTTCTTTTTTTTTGGGGGGGGGAATCTGCAAACCAAGGAACAAAATTATACGTTGCAGAAGAGAAATTCTGACACCCTGTTAAGACTAGAAATTGTATGACTAAGAGGAGGCAACACAGGCGCAGTGGAAAATGTTATTTTTCGTGGGAATGCATCACATGACTTTTGTTAGTACCTTGCTTTGAGTCTGTCAGTAGCATAACATGTATATTTAGGATAGTATAAGTCCTGAAAATGTTTTGCTGCACATCATTCACCTCAGCTGTGTCACAGGTGTGCCAAGTACAGGAGGAAGGAAAAGACACAAGAGTAGACTGCACAGGCAGCCAGGAGCACTTGAACCATTTATTTGCAGTAAATTAGTTTACGTGCAGGTAGACAGACAGGTAGTATGACAGGCAAGTCCAAGTCCAGAGACAAAAGCATGAGGACCATGGACATTAAACAGGACAAGCAAACAGTGACATATACAGGATGAATCAACAAAGCATACACAAAGGTGTGTATATATAGAAAAGGGACTAACGAGGGAATCGGGGGCAGGTGAGCACTGGAGCACAGGTGAACCTAATCAAAACTGGTGGGAAAAGAACAAAGACAGGAAGTGAATCATAATATAGTGAACAGAATATTCCTTCAAAATAAATCAGGAAACAGACAGGAACTAGTAGGCTGTAACAGGCTAAACTTATTTTATTTGCAATGCCACCCACCTTAATATTTTATTGCACCATGAGTCAGCACCAATCAGTGCTAAAGAATTTATCAACTTTCAACTTATCAACTTTTTCTTTTATAACACACTGAGCCTTTTTTTTTTTTGGTTTCATATTTTCACTGTGGGGAAATAAAGGCAATAGGAATCCCCCACTGACCTCCCTGCCTTGCCCTAATACCTTTAGCTCTGAATGTGTTTTCAGAAAAGTCCTGTGTGGTTGGACTCAATGCTTGTTATTAGTGGCCCTCCTGCTGGTGGGATCTCACCAGAGGCTGGGCGAGCTTGTGTATTCTCTGCAGCACATAAACGCTGAGGGATATGGGTGCCTGTCAGTCCCAGCTGTTGGTGGTAAAACATCTCCAGAGCACCACAATGACTCCTGTACATCTCACTTTCCCTGTCAGAAGCATAATCTCCCTCCTCCTGCTTTTCTTGTCATCCCCCCTCCACCTCTCTGTCTATGCAGCTCTAAAACCAATGTTTTTAATGTGGAAGTTGTGCCTTTTTCCCCTTATACAGAATGTTCCCCTGATGTATATTTATAGAGAAATATTGGACTGTAGAAAATATCCAGCAGTGCTGAAGCACAAATAATTGGTAGGAAGTCATCATTACCATGAGCAAAGTGGCAGCGAGTGAAACATGGGAGTGACTCTGCAAAGTGGTTTGACAGACAGAGGGATTAAATTTCCTAACAGGAGTCGACTAACCCAGCCTCTTATTGACCTGGATTCAGGAGCTCAAAGCATATTATCGACAGGATGCCTGTCAGATACATCTCTGGTGGATCAGGGCTTAGTCTACTGCTAAATACACACACACACACACATTTGCACACACACCTACTCTGGCTGTATTACACAGGCTCATATAAACCTGCACACACCAAGAAATAATGTGTGGAAGAGACTCACTGTTGCTTGTAGTCTTCAGGCGATAAACATGAGCCATGCATATTTTGTTTGAAGGTTATAATGATGTTGACCTTTCCTGCTTTTTTCCTTTTGGAAAGAAGGCATAACATCTATCCACCTGTACCTTTGACTGTATTTTTGGCAGTGCCATTCAACCTGATAACATCAATGTTAATATAACCCAGAATGAGACAGGAGATCACCATGGAGACAAATGTTCCAGTAAGAAACTTTATTCTTCAACACAAAATTTGCAGAGATGTTTTTATTTGTGATTGAAGATGAACATTTATTTTTCTCCTGTGGTGTTGTTCATCCCAGCAGGGATGTTGCCCCTTTTAGAGATTCCCATTTCTTCACTAGCTTTTTAGCAACTTTAAAATCAAATCTAGTCATTAATCATTTCACAACCCTACCTAATTAAGTCGTATGTGTTGGCTTTGCTGTTTTACACTCTCAGCTCGTGCCTTGCCATTGTGTTGTGTGTCTCTGAAGCATCATTCTGTGTCCCAGCTGCTTCTGTGCGTCTTCTTTAATTCATAAACTGACTATTTTATACAAAGGAGAATTGGATTCTTCTAAAATAATTACAAGCCAAATACAAATTTAATTTGAAAATAATCTTTTTTTTTAAATTTTATTTTACTCTAGGTTGCGATAAGGAAGTAATATTTTAGTATTTTTTTGTTGCTCATCTGCGATGTTAATCACACAGTGAGTTCACTCCACTGGTGGACTTAAAACATTTATAGTCTGTGACTCAAATGCCAGACAAGAAAAGGTGTTGTACAGCTGAAAATGTCTCTGAACAGAGACAGACTGAGATGTTACAGTAACTATAGTACATCCATACTTACTTGTTTCTGAACCACTATGATTTGTTGCAAGGAAATTTACTAAATACCCATCACTTTGAAAGGACAATACAGGAAAATCATTGCGTTATGAGTGAGGCACATTATCTTACTATTTCAATGAACATTTGGTTTTCTTTTGTGTGGTCCTGCTATTCTGTACCTATGTTAGACATATGGGTTTCAAAAGGCAAACTAATAATATAAGTTGGAAGAACAAGATCTAGAGCCTGGCCGCTGTTACTGAGTTGAGTCCACTGTATGTTTAGCCCTGAGCAAAGCACTTTTAACCGTCTGTGCTGCCATCACTGTAGAGGTCTTGCTACTGAAGCCACTGTATTAGATCCTTCAGTGGTAGGTGTTTTTTTATTAATGATCCTGCCCTGACATCTTCCATTACATCTTAGAAAACAAGCTGAAGAGCTTTTAGAGATGAGGGCCTTTTTCTCTGAATCCCCTTAGTGAATTCACTCAGATAGTTTTGAAACCTCTTAGAGACACATTTGTGTGAGTAAGCCTCCCAAGGGATCCACTGCTACTACAGGATTTACCTCTCTCTAGCCCCAGGTTTTACCCCATCCCTGGGGAGCAAAATCAATTCAGGCAAGGGAGCACAGCTTCAAAAGGCTTATTAAAAATAAGACTGAATTTGAGGTCCAAAGGGATGAAACTGGCATAAGATAAACTATAGAGATGATTAGTAATCACGAACCATATTTAATCTTAATCAAAGGGTCATATTTAAGTGCAGGCTCTCACTAATGAATGTAAGTGTGTTACCCTGGAGACTAGAGGGGTGAGTTTAATGGACAGGTTTTTTGTTCCAAATGAAAGGGAAGAGGCCTGAATCAATGAATAACAGTGAGTTTATATTAGGCTGTCTGATAAGGACAGAGAAAGAGGGAGGCGTCATTAGCGTAATCTTTCAGCTTACACAAAGAGAAGAGCAACCTTTTCTTACTTAAACCACTTCAGCTCTGTTGCATGATGAAACAATCAAATGTCACAGTATTAGAGTGTATTCCGAGTGTATTCCTAGGCAAACAGTATTGCTATATCCTTATGACTTGAATACATTTTACAGTACCTAATTACTTCTACCCTCTCTCTGTCCTCATGGCTTCATTTGAAAATGTGAACGGTGGTGTCCAGATAATTGGATTGCTGTTGGACCGATGTTCTTCTTTCTCCTTCCTTCAGGACACGCCGGCTAGTTTTGTCCGCTACAGAGTGGACCAGGCCAGGTCACCTTACAGTGGGAGCATCTTTGATGTGGACGAGTTAACTGGAAGAATCATAACTAAGGTCAACCTCAATGAAGAGCCCAGTGTCACCTTTAAGGTGAGTGGCGGTGATTATGGTGGCAATACAGCTGTGATATGCTACTGCTGCTGCTTGTAATAGCAGTGTGTCGAGTGTGTCCAAGATATTAATGTTATTCTGTTATTCAGTCAGAGACACTTAAGTGTGTCCAGGAATTTATAGTGAGTGGTTAGTCAGGGAATTTCTCCTTCATAAACATGTAAACATAAAATTTTAGTTGAATTGACAATACCTAAAATATAGCACATAAGGAGGAAGTTGTTGGTGGAGGAAGCTGGAGCAGCATAGACACTATGTACTTGCCGTAGTTGATGTTTACTGCTCTGTATTGCATGTGTTGGTGTAATAGAAGCTGCAGTGAAGATCAGTGGGTGAAATTTGTGCATACTGACTTAAAATCGAAGAACATTTTTAGGGTATTATTACTGTGCTTCCTGAATTGTTCCCAACAGTCTCAGTGATCATGTCATTGCTTCACTTGTGTGTGTGACCAGTGGTATTGAGTGTTCTTATTGATTAAACATCTTCCCTCCCAGGTTTTTTTTTTACCAACTTAAGGTGTCCTTACATAAGCACATCTGTATTTGTGAACAGTAGACCATGTGCTTTGAGTTATTAGGTCCTAATGGGGATTTGTGCTTTCACTCCCATGTTGTCTGTCTACCTCTATCCTCTGTCTTTTTTGTTTCTCCTGTGCTTTCCTTTCACTGTTTCTTTAAACATTTGTCTGTGTTCATCCTCTCTCTGCCTGTCTCTCCCTCTCTGCCGCCTCACTCCCCCTGCTTCCCCCGGGCCCCATCCTCCACAGTCTATGAATGTAGATCAATACATTCATACTCGCCCTCTGGGAGCTTTGCAGGCTGCTTGCCAGATCCTATTTTACCAGTCAGGCTTTATTATGATGCCAAACATGTCTACCAAAAATGCATGGCAACTTCAAAAAGGGTATTATTTGTGTAGTGAGTAGTAGTATGGTAAAACAAAAATTCAACGTTATACTTGTGTTTGCATTTACGTGTGTGTTGCTTATGTGTTATCTTGCCCACTGCAGTTGTTTGTGATAGCCTATGATGATGGGGATCCGGTAAAGTCTAACAGTACTTTGGTGGAGATTACTGTCCTTCAACCTTCCCAAATTCCAATCTTCAGCCAGGAAGAGTACAGGTACGTCTCCCTGACACACTGTTGATGCCTCTGCCTGGGAATTCACACATCAAAAAGCAGCTTTGGCTGTAGTGCCAGACAAAAAAAGACTCTACGAGATGCTGGAGGAAGTGGACAAGGTATCTTAAGAACACCTTGACACACATTTATATTTGTATTCACATCTTCCATTCAGCTTCTGTAATTCTTTGATTCATATTTTATGACTTGGTAAATTATATATTCTACCTTGAACTCAATGAAGTCGCTATTCCGCATGCATTTATTATTTTGTGATAATGATAGCTATCTGCACATTATTGTGCTCTCGCTGTCAACACTCAGTAAAGTGGCACCAGTTTTGATTCCGTGTGTCTGTCTTTGTCATGCTCTCTTTCCCGTGCATGACTGATGAATGCGTTTTGAGTATAAATATGCATTAGAGCTCCAGGGTAGATGCTGCAGATTATCACTGCTGTAAACCATATTTGTTTCTCTCTGAGGGCAAAGCAGGGCTTCCCTCTGGGTTATTAAGAGTCTCTTTGACAAGATTAAGTGTTTAGACTGTTGAAGTGGCAGAGAGAGGTGCAGGAACATAATCTATACTGCTCTGAGATGACTGGCTGCTACGCATGTGATATACGGATGTACCGGGCCAGTGCTGGGTGGAGTTTGTTGTACTGATGTTACTGTTACACAGGAGGAGGCCAAGAAGTCATTTATAATTAAACATAAGCATGTATTTATAACACTCCAACTGAGGCTGCTTAAAATATTCCATGAATAGTGAGTACTAGCATTAACAGTTGCTGTCTATTATGTTGTGCTGCAGTAGGAAACTGTCTGCAGTGTTCAGGAGATCCTAGCCAAACTGTGAAGATTAAAGGTCTGATGGCAAAGTTGCCTGGCACAATGCTGTCTCTGGGAGCTTAAAGTAAAGCTTGTTTTAAGTATATTGATTTACTTGCTTCTATGTCAGTCAAAGCATAGAGTGTTAGCAGACTATCTTCTGTAACACAATGTGATATGCCGTTATGCGCAAGACATAGAATGTAAGTCCTGCCCAACCTGTCGACACATCAGTTGAGGTGTGCGGTACTTGCGTATTTCCTTATACAGATGTGTGAGTGCATTGAATGCATCCTTCGTAATCCAGCACTTTGTGTGTGTGCTCACGTTCTCCACTTGCTCAGCTTTATTCAGTGATTGATACGCAGGCACAGCAGCGTACCCATTGAAAAGGTCGTTGATTAACACTTTGAATGAGTGCTCTGTCTGACACACATGGAAGGTCAGGACCATAGGCACAGACCTCTGTAGGGTGTCACATTGACGATGCTAACGATGTGGGCCACGAAAGCATTAGCCAGGTGCTCGAGCCTCTCCTTCTGGACAAGATTCTCTCCACCGGAGAGCGTCCAATCTGCTCGCTCTGCGATGAAATGTCTCCGCATCCCTTGTCTCTCTATCTCTCCCCATCGTCCTCTCCCCGAGGAACCCTCTGAGCACAAATCACTCTCTAAACGTCCACAGAAGATCTCATCTGTCTCTGTGAAGGCAGTTAGTTATAGCAGCAATCAGGTAAGCTATGACTACAGCTCCAGAGCACACAATTAAAACAACTCTGCAGGGCTTTGGCTGACTTAATGATTTCTTCTCCTGCTTTATGGTTGGTCCCCTCCATCTGTCAGAGGGAAATGAGGGGCTCCCAGTCACTGTTGGCTACGATAAATGGCTTATACCGTAGCCGCTACTGTAGCAGCATGTTGCCACTTGCTTTTCAGAAGGTTTGAGCAAAACACATGGAGTTGTATAGAATTTTTGTATAGAGTTATTTGGATGGACCTCTGAGAAATTATTTTTAAACCTGCATCAAGTGATATTGTTTGTATTGACGGCAAAGCAAATGACATGTCAATGTAATGTTGAAAGGTTGTACTGCTGGACCTACAGGGATTTTCACACAACTCAGCAGCTTTACACAGCTTTCAGCCTCTTAGCTCACTGATTTTGTTCTCTACACCAAACGTCTAAATGCCCTCATCAACCCCCCATATAATACCTCATGCAGCCAAACTGAGTGTACGCTACCTGCCCAGCATGAAGTGAACACTTCATGGTGAATAAAGTTAAAAACAAAAACCTTTTTTTTTCTCTCAGAAGCTGGTGTGCCAAAAAGGAGTGTAAATATTGAACTTGTGGCCAGAAATGTTGCTCTATGTGCTGGATGTGTCCATGCAAACATATTACCTTTGATACCTTCAAAAGCCGATGGTAGACAGAAACACAACAACCTCTATGACTGTGGCTAGTATTTATAGTCTAACGAATATTTTAAGTATAACGAATATTTTTCTTCCACCATTTGTACGGCAATCCAGTAACATCACCTGCCAAAATTGTAGCCTCCCAAATAACCACAGAGTTGTATCAACAACAGCAACAACTCTGATCTTGTCCAATCAACTCTGTTTATCAGAGCTTTATCTTCGGCCAGGTGAAAAGTGATTGGCTCTATGATGCCCCTGTGCCTATAGTTTACTGGGAAGGATTATCAGTTAGTTTTCAGGACCTTGATATCTTCTGATATCTGCTACAGCCAAAACGTTTGTAGTATTACAGTATGTATGTGGGTTTAACTGCCAGCGTGAATAGTCTTTACAGGTCTCCCCAAAATGTTGATCAGACAGCTACAGTTGCATTTCATTCATTTAAAAATGGGACTATTTATTCAAATCTTACACTCCACTGTAGCTGTACTGTGATTATTATTTTATTTTTGTATTGCCTTTTATATTGCATTGTGTTTCTTTTATATCCTTTCTTCATTCCTTTCTGTCTTATTGTAAGCACTTTGAATTGTTGTTGAAAGGTGCTATATAAATGAATTTGCCTGTGCAGAGTTTGCCATGTGATGTCTATGTTGGTGTAGCCTAGGGAGAAATTAGGAGCACTTGAGTTGATGCAAAGGATCTACATGTGGTCATGAATGAATGAGGTTGCATGGATGTATGAATCGCATTTGTGATTTAAATATTATTAGTCCTACAACTAATAGTCAAAAACCACTTAATCCAGCTATAACATGGCTTTTAGAATGTATTTTTTATTTCATATTAAATATGTGAATAAATAATAGCTAATGTGCATGAACAAAGATATTACATTTTGGACAGATTTCTTGAAGAAGAAAATCATCAGAACAGAACATCAAAACAGGCATCATTAAACCACTGTGATTGGCTCTTTTACATGGACATCACGGACACAACCCTTTTGGGGGGAGTCTTTAGTACTGGGCACAAGGGAAGGGAATTAATATTTATTTTCCCATGTGTGTGTGACTAGAGATGAGGAGGGGTAAGCCGCTATCTAACATGGTCTCCCCTGTCTTGTACTGAAGCTACTTCTCTGGCCCGATGTTTCAAACCTGCGGTCTGAGCTGTTTTCTGTGCTGCTTTCGCCCCCACAGAACTTCCCCTTCTAAATCTACTCTAAATCACATGAGACTTTGCCTCACCACTTCTGAGTATGTCATTTCGCTCCCCTCCTCCTTTCACCCACCCAAAGCCCCCACATCCCCCGAGTTTTTCCTCTCAGCTTGTATCTCTGTCAGTTTCTCACTTTGTCTTCCCATTGCTTCTCTCCTCACTGTACAGTCAGTAGCCCTTCATTTTCTCCTCAGCAAGGGGGTGAATTACTTTCTGTATGTGTGATTCCATGTGCATGTGCTGACAGTTGGATTTGTGTATTTCTCCGTATTAGGTTCTCGCTTGATTGGTGCAAATTTTGTGGCTCACCATAGTCAAATGGTTTTTAGATGGTACATTAACCTCTTTTGGCCAAAATGGTTCTGTGTTTTGTGTCCAATTGTCATTTAAACACATTCCACTGGTTGTCCGTGTCCATATTAACATATTTACATCTATGTACTGTGGTATTATAGTATATCATCAGAGATATGTGTTTGTCTGTTTGTGTATCCAAGTAAACTTCATGACTTTGTTAGCACCTTTTGCCTCTGCAACATTGTTCAAAAGTTTTTCTTTTTACTGATTGAAGAGAATATCATTTGAGAGTGAAATGTCACACCATTGTTTACTCTCTTTACAGCCAGTCAGTGTAGTCGCTGACACTAGATGTTGTGCCATACCTGTCTCATTAATATGCAGTCTGGCAATACTGAGAAGAGCACTACAGCCCATTATTGAGCAATGCTCTTACTTATACTGTTAGCATAGTAAACAGTGTCAACATTGAGTATTACTACAATCAGCAACATGCTGTCACTACTTACGCTTGCCGCCCCACTAATTACACAATTAGTGGCAGTAATGTAAAATAGCTGCATAGACAGTTTGTTTGCTGCCCTATGCATACATGCACATAAAAACGTTTTCTTGGTTTCAGCATAGCATTTTCTTACCCTTGAGACATATCTTCTTTTTCCTTTTTCTCAATTAGACATTGTTAATCTGGCCATTAATGTGAATGTCAGTGGTAATAGCTCCATCTCTGGAACAGCACGTGTCTTTTGTTGCAGTTTCTTGGCATTTACAAACCATAGAGACTGCCTGTGTACATTTTCTGTGGCTGTCTGACCACCGTGTGACCGTTGATTTAATGTTCTCTGTGGTCTGCCTCACAATTGGCTGCACAATGCCTGAAATAGATATTCTGTAGCTTCAAATACCAGCTACATTGGACTTCATAACCATTAGCCGCTAATCAAAAAGCACTCATCAAATTAAAGGAAAAAATGTATTCCACAGAAACCACTGTGATTCATTATAGAGGAATGAAAATGAACAACTCAACTCTGTGGCCTCCGTCAACTGTCCCTGACATCTGGAGGAAAATAGCATTTATCAGAGTTGGAGAAAACAAATCCATTCATACCAAATTTCTAATTCAGACAAGGATGTTATTCTTATATAATTGGGCAGATGACATGCTTTCATAGCATACAGCTCTTTTATTGGCAGCCCTCTGGCAACTCAGACGTGGATAGAAGTGATAGAGGTGCTCAGAGCCTACTCATCTGTGCTCATTGGCAGGCATTTAAAGGGTTAGCTGTAAGCCCCACAGCGTGCTCTCCAACACGCTGGCATCATGCCTCACTGCAAATACATATAAAAAAGCAACTACAATCTTCTCTATTTCTTTCTATCTGGCTATCTATCAATCTGTAGAGCTATCCTGCCATCCTCCCTTCCTTCCTCCTCTTAATCACAGCTATAAGGTGTGGAGCACTTTCATTTCTGAAGGGCATAATTGATTTTCAGCCACAGGTTTGAATCTGCTGCCCTGAGCCTTGAACCTCTAAGCACCAGGAGCGCACTGACCTTTCACTTGTCTCTGCTAAGTAGGCAGGCATCACTTGGCTGTCTAACAGACGCCGACACTCGTTGCACACATTCCGAATATCAGCTAAAGGTCGATGCTGAAAGCCACGGAAGAAAAGCAGTATGATCATTAAAAGCTCACGCTAACTTTCCAGATAATTATCAGTAACCACAAACAGTATGTATGGATGCAAACGATCTAAACTGTGCTGAATAATTATGTTGTTTGTATTTGGGTGTTTGGTCAGCTGTCACATTATTCTATATTGCTGAGAGTGATGGTGAAACAGGGCATTATTTCATGAGCTGTTGTGTAAGCTTTGGTGCAAGTGCTCCTCTCACATCTGACATGCCTGCTCTTTTGCCACATGCAAGTTCTTTTCCCAAGTTCTATAATTTCCCACGTTTTAACATAACAAGGGATGATAAGCAACACAACAGAGGAAATGTGAGAGACAAGTGCAATTTAAGGGTTTTATTTATATTCAATTTCGCACTGAGATGACTGACTGACAATGAAACAAAAGGGGAACATTTATACATGTGTGGCCAGATACACAACACAAAAGCAGGGAAATGGGAACTTACTGAACTAAAGTAATGCAATTACATTTACATTAACTGTAAATACTTTACCAGGTTAACCCACAATATTGCTTTTCTCTATGATTTAAGAACATTACTCATATTCTCTAACACACATGAAGTTATGACTGATGAATCCTGATGAGTTGGTTCTGAGCAATTACCACACATGATAATTTATAGGTAAGTCAACACCCTTTTTGCTGAATGAATGCCACATTAGGACACAGGAAACAAACAGGACAGGAACTAAACCAGCAGGAAGATCTCAACTCATTACTAATATTTTATGATATTTGACATATGCGTACCTGACTATGAACATCACCTGATGACCAAATATACCTATGCATCTAACGCCGTCTTCATGTCATATCAGAGTTATTGTAATTATGAGTTTCCGACTTAAATTGCATTCAAGTCATAATTATGACTGGGAAACTTGGCACTTAATTATGTGGAAGTGTCTGAAAACAAAATAGATATGCATGCCTCATGTGAGCCACAAACATTAAGGATGGCATCAGTACCTACACGGCACCACGTGATATCACATTGCAAGCCTCAATGGCTGGCCCAGTGTGGACAACGCACTCATCCACCAGCGTCCAAACATTCACTGGCCAGGTCTCCTCTTGTGTGTTAAATGACCCAGTGAAGTGGTGTCCTATGGGCTAACATGACTACGCTGGCACAGAGTGGTATCACTGTCTGACTGCACAGTAAATGCTGTTTCTCTAGCTTTGCTAATGTTTTCCATCTTGCCCTCCAGAAGATATTTTTGATTGAATCCCTTTTCTTTCACGTGGAACTCAGAAACATGGCTCACTGTGAATACAAAAGGAAGTTCTGGGTCTGGTGTGGCAAGATAAGTGATCAGAGGAATAGCTCGGGGAGGAACGTGATCAGACGAGGGGTTGTAAACATTTTTTTTTCTTCTTGTTTTATAGAACACGATAGTTTAATGTGAATATTTGGTTAAGCATTACTTCATGTCAGAAGTGTTGGATTTCTGAAATGTTTGTTAGCAGTAATGCATTTTTTCTAAATCCTCTTAAGAAGTGTAAGTCAGCAGCTCATAAACAGTATGTGCTAATATCTGCTAGTGTTGAATTTGTTTTGCAACTAAGAGAGCATTTGCCGGAGGTGGTGATGAATTGTTCATTTGTACACAAATTTTACGAATTTGAGGAAGCCTTGATTGCTATAGATAAAATGCATAATAATAGCTTTGAGTTGAAGTAGCTCGGGATAATGTTGTGTTTGGAAACTGCAGGGCTTTCATATTAAGCATAAGCTGTGCAATGCCAGGAAGCTGGAAGGACAAATTTACACTTAATGCACAACAAAACACTTTTAGATGAACATTCGATGCAGCATAATTTTAAAATTGCCCTTGTCTCCTCTATTAACAGAACCATTGCCTTGTCTTGGTATAGCAATAATTATGAAAAATCTTGAAATACATTGCCAATTGAAACTGATATATAACAGAAGAAATTGCCACAACTGAAATAAGTTATACATCTCAATTAAATGCTTCCTCATATACCACAATTTGAGGTTTTGAGTTGAGATATCTGCCTTTAGAGCTCTGCCACCACCACAATACATTGGGAAAAACTCAGCAGCAGTACTCGTTTTTTGGTTGAAAATAGCCTCGCACACAGAAATACAAGACTTGCCTTGCACTCTGATAGTGTACATGCTTAAAACAAATGCATATAAGAAGCTTTCCATATATCATGCCAGAATGCAGTAAGACCTTTTGCAACAGACAGAATACTTTACACTGTGTCATAATGACAATGGAGCTTTTAAATTTAATAGCAGTTTTGTATTTCAGTGAGCAGCACAGAGCTCTTGTGGAGGATGTGTGCTCCTGCATCATTTAATGCAATTTAATGTGCACTTTCTGACAGGCAACATTAATGCAGTAACCTGCCGCTGTCCCATTGTGGCCGATTTGTATGGTGTGTTCACAGTTGTTGGGTGTTTCTTTTCCCCACATTGGCAGTAGTATATTCTATATTCAAGTTAGAGACTTGACTCTTGCCAAATTAAATAGCTGTCAGACCTTGCACTATATTCCTAAACCTACTGAATATCTTGCGTGATCTCATAATAGCTCTTTCTATCTCTTTTTCTCGTTTACCTTTCTCCCTTCCACTTCTACAGTCCTCTTTGGTCTTGCCAAACATAACCTATATTCTTTGCAGTTCAGTCAATAACACACTACAGCTCAAACTCAAATAACATTACATTAAATGAGGGGTTGTGCACCCTTTATCTCTTTATTCTAAATACTTGTATTCATAATACAACTGAATATTCCTTAAAGAGCAGATTTGCCTTTTGAAACTATTGTACACATGATTTAGCATTTATAGATGGTGCTGACTTAGATTATTATAATACAATACGGTTTCCAACATCTGGAACTGGGATGTCGTGATTAAGTGCAATACACAATAATTATTCAGCCAGTCATTTTAAATGTTAAATATGCTAATGATATTTGAAAACCTATAGAAAGATTCAGGTTAAAAGACTATTTCATGTGTAAATCATGCTGTGTGATTGAGCTGACTTTGCCATGGCTGTCAAATCATTTGGAACTGTGGTCTTAATAGAGAACATGAGCTTTGCATTCAGCGCAGTGGTTTTCCTTTCTGTCTGCTTATATTCGTGGAGGAGCTAAAATGCATTATCTATGTGTAATTTAGTTCAAGTGAGAACAGTCTCTGTTTGTCACTCTCTGAATGTCCTTCCAGGCAGGAACAAACAAGATATCTCCAGGGTGACATAACAGCTAACTAACAAACTTTCAAGCACATATGGTGAATATGTACTTGGTGTCAACACTCACCGAATTAGGCTGATTCATAATTGCTGAACAAAGTGTGCAGTGTAGTAGTCAGGCAGAAATGTGTGCTGCAACGCATTTGCAAGTAGGTGTTTATGGGCATTCACACACTGATTATGATGTTTGCTAATGAGCGCATAAGTTACATGACTCATGTATGCCTTTATCGTTGTTCAAGACCGAATCTTTACATCCACCGCAAGAACACAGACTTCTGCAGAGGCTTGCACCCAGCCAAGTCACTCCTTGTATCTCCCGGCGTGTCCATCACCGCTTGTTCACTCGGTGATGCAATGCATGAATAGAGAAGGAAGACGAGGCAGAGAGAGAGAAAGTCGACATGGTAACAGCGGCCCCTGCGGCGCACGACGAGGTTTATACGCCTCTGCCTTGTCTCGTAAGCATCACTCCGCCATTGGCCCTGGGGCAGAGTGCTTGCTGACACCTGTGTGCCGCCCGCGCTTCTCAGTGGCGTTCCATTCACCCTCTCTCATGTTGACAGCAGGACTCTCTGCTGCTGCCTGTAGACATGTCAGCATCTTCCCATTCTCTCTCTCTCTCTCTCTCTCTCTCTCTCTCTCTCTCTCTCTCTCTCTCTCTGGATGAGATTTTTTTCCTCATCTGAATATGAAAGGAACAAAAAGTAGCTTTGGCCCTGCTCAGTAGTACATGGTATTTCATTTTGCATAATTAACTCTTTGAGTCATACACAACTCATTTACCTTCTCTGATATCTTCAAGTTCAAAGGTGTAACTATGGTATAGACATTGGGGGGAGTGACCAAATGTTTTTAAAAGTGCATTTCCCACAATTCTATGATATTTATATATGAAGATTTGTTCATTTATAACATAGTTTATAAATCTGCTATTTGTCTGAGATAGTGGCTTTTGCTTTGGTCAGTTGCTTACTGTTTACTGTTTTACAAGCTAAAACAGGAAATTAATCCAAACCACACTTTGCTCCTTTTTGCTTCTTGTCAGCTGTTTAATATTTCATGTAAAAATTCGTGTTGTCCACCCGTGTCTTAATCTGACTAACATGGTATTGCTCTCTATGTACCCACAATTGTTCACACACAAGACGCATTTACCTGTAGTGCCTTACCAAGCTCCCTATATAGATAGATACTTACACTTACGGTCTATGTGCTGTACTAAATTGCATCATAGTTCACATTCCAACTTCTCACCTGATCATCTGTATCTCCAGAGTATGTCTCTGCCTGTCTGCTTCCAGCATGCCTCTCCCTCCTTGTCTCTCTGTGGTCCCTGCTCTGTGACCAGATATCATTATTTACCTAAAGAACAATGACTGATGACCTTAATGATCATTTTAACACTGAATATTCTGCTTGTATTACTAGTTTTATTTGCTTTAATGCAATCATGCTGTATAGCTAGCTACATAGAAAGCGTTAAAAGAACAGTGTACAATGTACAGTTGTAACAGTTACCTGAAACATTAGCTATTGCCTTATCTAGTAACCTAATGTTACCTATTTTGGTAGCTAGTAATTTTCTGTCTGCAATAACAAATTGTATGTTCGGCTGCCGGTACTGTTTTCTAAGCGTCTTAGGTAACGTTACCTCCTCCTTTTGCTCACCTCCACTGACTGACCAAATTAAAAAACCCGTCAGATTAACATGACAGCACAGAACGTCCTTAGGTGGATCAGAATGGAAGGAGATCTGATTCTGAGTTTTATTAGCGAACATTGATAGCAACAAAAAACGTGCTAATGATGTAATCATGCAACCATGAATTTTTTGCGCTAGCATGGAAGCAACCAAGTGTACAGTTGGGAGGGAGGGGGGAAATTAACAAACAAAAATAAATTGAAAATAAATAGGAATACCAAGAAACAGATCTGTTGACAAGGTTTGTAAGAGGAGGAAATATTAAATATGGATTGGTAGTTTCTCAATAATCTCAATATATCAGCCAGCATAACTCCCCCCACCTAATTTTTGGATTTTATTAGAGTGCTTGTGCTCAAGTAGCTGTTTTCATCATCCATGATGGACATTTTATGTGCCTACAGTAAATACTGTATTTCTGTCAGTCTGCCCTTCTATCCATCTATCAGTATCTACTGTATCTAACCTTTCTTTCATCCTTTCTGTCTACATGTGGATACACCTTTATACTAATCTGCACACTTCATACACCTTCGCACCCCCCTTGGCATTTCACAGCAGCTTACAACCCTCAGGCAGAGCCACTTTGTTGGGAAGTGATAACATGTCAGTTCTGCCTCTTCCTGGCAATCGCACCATGCAGCCCGGTGCACACAGATTTTCACACTCAAAGAATAACCCAAGGAAAGCCTATGACTGGGCCAGCACAGGTTAACCAGCTCTGCTCCAGTTTTACTGAAGCTGCAACCACCAAAAGCTGAACGCTCTGAGAAAACGTAGTGTTTTTTTTCTTTGTTTGTGGATATAATGAGTTTATTGGCATATTTTAGCATGGCAACTACAGTTCAGTGACTGCTAGGAAAATGACCCCACTCCGACAGCTACCTCGGGCTTGCAAGCCTGTCTAGGGGAACGTCCTCTTTTGCACCCAGCAGTTTAACATTATGTATTGTATGATAGTCTGTCATCTATCTCCGTGACCGCCTCCCATCATGGACTTTGCTTTAGAAAGCAATTTAGCATCTAACTTGAATGTTTCATCTGCTGATTTCCGACAGCAGGACTTGAAGCTCCGTGGCCTGATATTCTTCTTTTTTACTCTTGGGTAACATTTTAGTGAATGGATTGTGCCCACAAATAGAGTGGAACAAGTCATCTAATATAGCAATTTGGAGGCATTGATTTTGCTACTTGGAAAAAGAAGAGAGGTATAGGATAACTATACAAAGGTGTTCTTGCATTACCTTTTGCTAAATGAATTTGAGGTTTCAGTGGCTTATGTCACAATATATGTGTGGTCTGGTTGTGATTTTGTCACTAAAACAATGCAAGGCTCAAAAAGAGGTATTTGGGGGGCATTTTAGCTGTGATTGGAGCGTCTCTCAGCTGGAGTGGTTGGTTCTTGCTTCCACCTCAGCTTCACTCAGGCTCCACACTGAGGCCCAAATTTGTTTTTCTGGCTGCAGTAACTGGAGTGAGTAGAATACCCAGCCTCAGGTCTCACAAATGCTACACATGCAGCCGATGCAACCTGGCTTTAGCATCAAATGGTGGACACATCATAAGTACAATGTAGATTCAGCAGGAACCAGTAACAATAAGGTTGACAAAGATTATTTCTTGCATAACTGTTGCATTCATTGACCAAATAAAGAAGATAAATATAAAACAATTGTACCAGAGTGTTCACATCATTGACCATAAATCTGGTTTGAATAGTCTCACACCAGGTGAATCTGTGCTAATAACCTGTATCATAAACAGGGTTTGTGTGTAACTTAGCAGCAATAGAGTTGTTAATGAGTGTTAATAGCAGTCTTATCTGGGCCAATGACATCCCCACCTTTGAGCTGTTAGCGACCCTTGGTTCCAATGAATGCACATTTACGTGACTGATGTCGCGCTGTGCTGCACCTCACTGTGCTCACATTGTTCAAGGGCTGACCTCTGTTTTGTTGTCAGCCTGTTCCTGAGCCAAACAGGTAACCTTACCTTACCTTACACAGGCCTATGTGCTCCTGGATACCACAGGGACAGCAATTATTCAGTGAGAGCCCAACAGTACTCCTAGAGAGATACTGAACAGAAGTCATTTAGTATTACGCAAACAACGCATTAATCATGGGTCAATACCGGCACAGTGTTTTTTGTGAAAGGCAAAATGAGCACATGCAGTTCAGTCATTTCATTGTTATTTCTCAAGATGGCATGCTATATCATCCTCTGTCCAGGAGAATGGGTAGACATTTCCAGAGTTATTCTCAACCCAGATGTCCTTGGGCATTGTTTTCTGCAGAGACAGTAACTGTAGCCTCGAGGATGGATTGACAGATCTTTTTTATTCAATGTCCTTCAGGAACGTAGTTTGCACCTTTGTTTGCCTCTTAAACTTTGAGAGAGGTAAACACATATTCTGTAGTGACTGTTATATCTGCCAACTGTCTAAAAAGTTACCTAGTGTGTTGTTTTACTCCAGTGAGCAACAAAGACAGTAATTTATTGTCTCAACATGTGTGTATACTTCCAGCAAATACACATCTCTGTTTCTGTGTGAATGAAGTTCTTTCCACTCTTCATCTTCACCCTGGGAAATTGGTTCAATCTTCCTTGTGGAAACTCTCACAACCGCAACCCTACAAGGGAGAGCTGCTATAGAAAGATTGAATGTTATAAACACGGACTGGAGGCGTCTAATCGCTTCCGGTCTATGTTTATAACTCGGACTGCCAAGATAGCATCTACTCCCAAAAATACCCTGTAACACTGATGCTGACTGCATAATAGAATCTGACTGGTGTGAGTATTACTCCCACGATGTTGTCACAGATTTCCTGCTGCTGCTGTAAATAATAGCGAAAGTTTGAATAAAGACTGCAAAAGAAGGCATACCACCATGCATGCCCAAGCCCATGAACACACCCCTTGCATGTGGAGATGAGTAAGTATAAGTGAGAAAGCAGTCGCAGTATCACAAGAGGGTGTCACAGTGAGATGACATTATTAGCTTAAATCAGCCCTCACCGACACACCGCCTGGACAGGGTTCCCTGCTCTTTATGGCAGCTGTAATTTCTGTGGAGAGTGGTGACAATCATATCTGCTGGATATGATTACCCACTTGTATGCCTGATAGTCAAGCATAGTCATTAGCTGTTACAAAGTCTCACTTATCAGGGGAAAAACACTAAAATTTTTTCACAAAACAATTTGTGTTGCATTTATTTAAGATCATTTGTTTAGATATGATTTTTGTACCTGATAATAACAGTCTATCTGAAAGTTTGAGTCTGGGTGAAGAGGTCTTTGCTCAAACCTATACCAAAGTATATCATGCGTATACAGCTTGATGAAAAAACGAGCAAGTAGAAAATCAGTTGTGGATTTACACTCCTACCAGCTTTTATCCATTTTTCTTTTCTATTTTACTTTGAGAGCAGCAGGTCCTGGTCAGAGTTTAAGTGGCAACAATGTCTTTCAGCTCCTTCTGGTGAAAACCCCAGCACTCTAAAGGTCTGACCCGGTGTCTCCTCCCAGTCAGTCGTTTCCGAAACCCCCTCCAGAGGGAAGCAGTCATGATCCTCACTAAGAGCCCAACCTCAGCTGGACCTCAATACAAAGGAGCAGTAGCTCAGTAGAGGTTTCCTTGAATCGCTGACCTCTTGCTTTATCACACAGAGTGAGACCAGCCACCCTGCAGACCTCATCTCCGCCGCTTAAAACTTCATCCTCGTTCTTTCGTTACCCAAAGCTCATGGACAGAACAAAAATTGGCTGATGTTTCAACTGTTTCATTGAGATGTTGAAAATTATTATTTATTCAAGCTTTGATGTTATTCATAGCAGATTCGAAATATACACATTCAGTAATAATCCTTGCCAGCAAGGCTCTCACACAAACAGGGACTTCTTAAGTGGAAGATGCTGGAAAAAGAAGGATATTTGCTAATAAAATAAAAAAATCCATATCCACAAAAAAAAGATTTACACAATCCTATTAATTAATACATTCTCTGTACTCTGACAGTTCTGTAATCTTTTAACATTAAGTGAGAATTCAATGATTAAAATTAATCCCAACTTGTATTCATTCCTACAGTTTTTCTCTCATAATGTGCATAGATATTGGAGTTTGGATTCTCTGCCACTATATTGGGAGGCTTCATTGATCCCTCAAGTCTTAATACCGTTTTGTCTTGTGATTTGTGTCCTTCCAGTTATTCTCCAGTTAGTGAGCTGGCTCCAATTGGCACACCAGTGGGGACTATTCTAGCTTCTGCTCTGAATCAAACCATCTTCTACTCCATTGTGGAAGGAAATGAACTAGGTATGTGCTTCAGATCATATACCATGTAGTCAATTACTATTCACAAACTCCAAGTGAATGATTTGTTTACTTTACAATGCAATATATATATTTTGTTTTCCAACACTCCTGCCTTGACCTGTTTTTTATTTATTTTTCTACATAAAGCAAAGCTACTTTTGTGCCAGCGTGTCATACTAATACAGAGAACTGCAGATGTCCAGTAACCTAATTTACAACACATTAAATAAAACTGCAAAAAAAAAAACAGGGATGCACGTCATAGATACTGCTTGTCCTGTCTTTTTCCAGAAGTAGAGAAGTCCGTTTTGAGATACTTGAAGCTCATCACTGCTTCTCTGAAGAGCTTAATTACACCTTCGGAGAGAAAGAACACCAGACAGGTGTGAGGTTAGCTCAGGTGTTTCATCCAAAAGTAGGAGACGTACCGGTGAGCTGGAAAGAGTGAACAGTGTAGAAGGAAGCGAAGCTGTCCCCACATGCACCTCAAGTGCTCTATGCAGTGATCTATGCCTGCGTCATATGGAAACATGAGCTAGAGTCACTTTTCCTTAGATACTCCTGGAGATTGCAGCCTCAAGACCTAATAAGAGTTCTATAAATCTACCGCCAGGCCCTTAGCAGTAATATTCTCAGGGAAAGCAAAAGCTTTTTGAAGCATGACCTTTTTACATAGCCACAGAGGAATTAGGATCTGTCCGTGCCACTGAAAGGGGAAAAAAAGCTGGATGTATTTCTGCAATATTTCATTGACAGTGCTCCAACTTAACAATCATTCAGCTATTTAAAAATCCATAATTTAGGCAGCCTGTATTATAATCAAGCTGTTTTTTTTGTGAGTTCCTTATTAAGAGATATTAATTATGCAATTAACGAGTGCTTCCATTCATTCTGTTACCTGTGTCTTGGTTTACTGTTTTGTTCACTTTTTCAGGGGCTCTGATTTTGTTTGGTTCCAGGTCATTTTCAGGTGTACAACAGGACTGGTGTCATCTCCACAGCTAAACCTCTGGATTATGAAAACGTGACCAGCTATGTGCTTCGGGTCCAGGCGGACTCTATGATGGTTGTCATGTCCAACCTGCGTGTGCCTTCAAAATGTAAGAAAGCGCAGCCAATAAATGGGTGAATGTGGAGGTGTGCAGGTTTGCTGCAGCCTGTGATTGGTTGTTCAGTTTCACTCTCTATTCAGCATCAAGCTGATTTTAAATTGACTAAGAATAAACTGTGTTTGGTGCTTTTCTTGACTAGCTCTGCAGCTGCTTTTCCAAAATCTGCATTGTTGGATATTTTGTTTGTCTCACTCTGTTTGGCCACTGTGACATTTTCATACAATCGGTCTAAAATGCAATCTCATATTATTTGGGCAACTATGCTGCAGTACCAGCAATTATTTTTCATTCATTTCTGGAATTGCTTAATGCTTTAAAAATGTGGTTAGTATTTGACAACCCTCCATTCCACCCGCAGGGCACCAGCTCTGTGTACAGCTTTTACTGCTATTCTGCTTGTACTATGAAAAACTGAATGTGAACATACAGTATATGTATCGACATATTTGACTCTCTTTCAGACATGGTGATTATTAAAAATGACCTTAAAAATGTGATTCAAATGTGCCTTCAAAGCAGCATGTCAGTCCAAACAACATCATAAATCCTTAATAACATTATTATATTATTATTATCCAAATTTGTCGCGAGAGTCAACAAAGAGAAAAAGACCATTTGTTTTCATTTAGGGAGACCACCCCAAAACGAGGCTGGGTGACAAAACATTAATCATAGCAAAGTCTGAGTTAATGCAACACCTGCACGTTCCCTTTCTTAAGGCCTCAGTGTGCTTGAAACAAATCAGAATGTACCAAGTACCAGCCACTCGAAGGAGGGGCTAAAAGCCTGCTGTCAAGGCTTTGTCCTGGCTGCACTCCCACTGCCTCCCTGATCTCTCTCCAATAATTCAGTGTCTGTCTCACATGAGTTGCACAAATTGGGATAAAGGCGCATGTTTTCTCTCATCAAAGGCATTCATGATGTTGCACTCGGTTGTACGCACAAAAACTGAGGAAGGTATTTGAGGAGAGCTTGAAAGACAAGTTCAGACTTCCTCAAACCTGGCAAATTGCAGCGTAAAGCAGGCGTGATTATCAGATTGTCTGTTTCAGAAAGTTACATGAATTGTCAGCCGCACCGGCGGTCAGACAGGAGGTTTGAGACACTGTTTGACCATCCGTGAGGCACTTTGTTTGAAGCATACTGAGACCTTAAGACTGCGCTCTTTGATGGCCATGCTTCAGCTGGAATATCATTAACTTTGTTTATGGACAGTTTACTTACATCATTTTGTTAAATGATGGAAGAAGTGAAAGAACAGCAACAACTTGGGTTTGTCCCTCACCCTCGATCCATGTGAGCCTATGAAAAATCAATGACCTACTCTACCTGCCTCTCTCCTTCTCATGCCGTCTGTCTCACAAGTACACAATATGCAGGCACACACCCACACACACATCACTTATCTGATGGATGTAAAGTAGAGGACTTCCACTCTCACAAGGGAGAGAGCTTCCCTGGCATTTCTTTTGGCAGATTGTAGAGAAACCAATTCTTTTCTCACTTGTACTATTGTAATGCAGATCAGGACTCCATGACAGGGAAACTAATTCTTCTCTTTAATGACTCTTTATTGAGTTTAAATTATCAGAGCGTTACTGAGCTGATTTGTCAGAAAGATTTCTCTTAGATTTGTTAAGACCAGTGCACTGTAAAGGTACACACATGCCTACATACTCTGACATTCATAGGCACGTTCACATATGTAATAATCCAGAGGAAAGATTTAATCAAACATGTTTTCTAAATGATAAAGCACTCTTAGGCAAAAGCTTAAGCTTACTCTGCCTTAGTAGCAATCCCTCCTCTTAATGGATCCGTATCTTTCATGCATGTTTATGAGTGTGTGTTTGTGAGAGAGGAGGGGGGTACTGTGTGTTTGTGTCCTGATACTCCTGAGGATGGACTATAGCCACATTACTACAAAGAGAGGGAAGAGAGAGAGAAGACTCTGCAGACCTCTTTTCCATCCCCTGGCGTCCTCCCGCTGTGTCTCAAACTACAGCTTTTGTGCCTTTAATTTGATGTGCTGTGTTTTTGTTTGTCTAATTCCCCTGGTGCGTCCTGAGCTCCAATGCCACATGACTTTACATTTTTGCATGCCGCCAGAAGAAAAATGGTCCTTGACACTGCATATATTTTACCTAAACTGCAGTGTTGGAAGGATTTTGCGCTGTACATATTTATGCTGTACATTGGAAACTATAGGGTGTAACTGTGACAAATTAGGGGGACAAATGCTTATACTCAGGATGTGTGTGTTTTGTTTTTAAAGGGACAGGGTGAATATTTCAATAGCCTCCAAAAAAAAGGCCAGTTAACCAGCAAATTTAGCATTAAAATACTAAATTTTCTGCCTCCTTTACCCCTTTCCTTCTCACAGTGTTTCCAATAACTCCAGGGAAATTCTGGCTGCTTGATTATTGGATGCCCTTTAAGTTATTATTCCCAATAATGTGCAAAGTGCTTGCCTGTTAAACTTTCAGAGCCTGTTATTGATGTTATTGTCGTGCACCAAGTTGTGGGGAAAAATAACTTCTCAACAATAAATGAGGCGAGGTAGACCTCACTTAAAAATAATGGCTTAGAAAGCAAGATTTCATCATTTTTTATTATTTCACGCATCCATATTTGACTCGGAGTGTGAGTGAATTGGTTGGCAAACTGAATGAATGCAAACTGGCTCAGTTGTCATCAACATGCGCCAGACTATTTTCTTTAATCAAAACAAAATTAACCTCCTCATCATTGACTCAAAGTTGTCATTTTCACTTTAATAGCTTCTCACAGTGTTTCATCAGAAAGGGTTGAGTTAGGATTAAGGAAGCATGTTTCTCTTCCAAGCATGCAATTACAAATCCACTTCAAAAAGTTACTGCAGTGCAGCTGAAAATTACTACTAAGTGAAGAGGTGTTCATTCAACTCACTCAGTCCACGTTTGGTCAAAATGAAACCAAACAATTAGCCTTTCTGTTTGCAGTGAATATTTCCACATAAACTATTTTCAGTAAATACCTATTCGGTATAAACTATTTTCATGATAAGTAAAATTGATTTCAAAGTTGGTCAAACCACCCATCTATTAAGTATTACTTTATTTAAAATTGGTAATGGCTAGCCAACTGGATCTTATTTGAAAAACATACTGTGATGTTCTCAGTGATGACTATCTTGCAAAATATTTTGGGAAATTATTTCAAGCTCTCTTTTGAAGTTGTGGACCAGCTGATGACCATGGAAAAAATTACATTGACATGACAATTTTGAGGGTAAATGATGCAACATTTGATCAACGCCAGTTCAGATGACTTCAGAGATGTGTTGATTCAACAGCTAGTGGCTGTGATGCCACAAACTTTCTGAGCTTGTGTGTCCCAATTCTCTTTTTGTGAGGGTGCAGATAATTAAGTTAAATGCTGTCTTTGTTCTTTGCTTCACATGAACTGACAAAAAGGGTATTAGGTCTTATACTTTGCTAGATATATACTTGATCTGTACAAGTGATGACTTCCACAACTTGATTGCATTCTGGTGCCATTTGGTTTTTGCAGCCAACACAGCCAAGGTGTTCATTGACGTGCAGGATGAGAATGACCACCCTCCCGTCTTCTCCAGGAAACTCTACATAGGTGGAGCGGCAGAGGATGCCAAGATCTTCAGTTCTGTGCTCAAGATAGTGGTAAGAAAACATCAAGTTTGTTATTTGTTTTTATTGGGTTTTGTATCAGCATACATGAAAGCAGGCCCTGATTCCGCTCCCGCTTCTTCAACACTTACCCTACAGCCATGGTGGGAGAATTCATGCGACCTGCTCTCTGAGGCACAGTTTCATCTCCTCCCCTATCGCTCGCTACATCTCTTCCTCAATTTCGCTCTCCCCACTGTCTGCCTTGTGCGCGAGCAGGTGGGATCAGAGTGAGCCGAGTGGTGTAATCCTAGTATGTTCACAGAGACATGGCTGGACATCCTGTCTGATTATCGGCCTGCTCGGTCAAGCTTTCACTTTGTCATTCTGTGTACCACACTGTATGTCTATTTTCCGTATGTGTGGGTGGGTGTTAGTGTGTACTTAGGCTTGTGTTTGTTTACAAAATCCTTGAGAACCAGTGCATTCAATGCCTATTTTGAATGGTTGTGTATTTCACTTTTTTAATTTCCAAGAACCTGACTTAGTGTAGGCTGACCTAGGTTAAGCTCTGTCTTTGATCTGATATTATCAACACCAATAATCAAGACTTCTATTTTGTTGCAATTTAGCTGAAGGAAATCCATGGCCATCTAATCTTTAATTTCAGATAATGACTCTTGTAGGAGAGCTAACCTGCAACTTGAACCTGATTCATTTTTAAGACTGATATGAATTGTGTGTCAGTTGTTTGTGGTCATGACACAGCACAGTCCACCAAATACTTAAAGTGTATTATGGGTTTTACTAACACCTTTTCAAATATTTTGCCAGTATCCAGGTTAAATTAAACTATTGGACACAGGCCAGTACTGTCTAGAGAATGTTTAAGAAAAGAAGTAGGTGTAATATCGAGCAGGCACGTTGAGGAGTGCAAAGGTCATTAAGGGAGATTCAAGACGTACTTCAGACCTTCCGGCAGATTTGAAAATCAGCAAAAATCAGCAAATGATACAGAGGAGTGAGCTGACACTCATCTTATATCCCTGTCCTTATTAATAAAATAGGCAAGAAATGTGTTGCTGTCTAAACACAAAAAGACAGGAATACCAGAGGCAGTCAAGGATTATATTCATTCTATTGATGGTCTCAAAGAAAACTCTTGGGTGGCTTTTACTGCAGGAAATGAGCTTATCCTTAATCTTTATGTTATACCTTGGAATAAACTCTTGGAGGACACAGAAACATTCCTCAAGGACTAGGTAAAGCTATGTGAATAATTCTTTAGTACACTTACAAAACAGATGATGGCACATGAAGAGATACAGACATTATAGGAGATTTCTATTTAAAGTAATACAATTATCTAAACACATTAACACCTGTAGAACATAAAAAAGATTAGTATAGGTATTTTTATATCATACTAGCTCATCATTACATGTACATTAAACATAAATGTAAGCATTAAAAATACAAACCATTATTACAAATGCACTTTGCATGGCCAATGCTTGTGTGTTGCATGTTTATTTTAAGCTTTAGGTTTGATGAGATATCACCGGAGGGTATTGTGGGCAAGGACACTGTAGAACATTGTCAGCCTTGGACTATTATTCAGTACGTGATCATAATTAAAAAGAAAAACCTCACCTCAGCATGACAAGATAAGAATGAAGACTGAGGTTATATCAGGTATAAATATAGTAGCAAATTAAAATACATTTCATAAAAATAGTAGAAATTCTATCCCCATGAATCCAGAGTGGGTGACACACGATGTCGGCTCAGGTTGTTGAAATGTTTATACGGTCTCGTTCATGATGAGAAAATAATAGCTGATTAGCCATGCTCCTCCAAGTCCTCTAAATATGTAAAACCTATCTTGTGCAGGCTCATCATCGATTGAGCACTTTGCAGTGGCTTCAACCACTCGGCCAATTTGGAATCCCTTTTCTGTCTTTCCTTTAACTTGGAATAGACACTAAAGTGTAAAATTATGGGTCAACTGCTATCTATAAATTCCCCGGGGCCAAGGCCTCTTTGGACTATGGCTAGTCTGAAGCGTTTGTACTTCACTTAATTAGTAATGAAGCTGAGAGCCCCTTTCCCTAGAGATAATCATTAGAAATATCGTCAACATTTGGCATATTCTGACACTTCTGACCTTCTGCTATTTCACTCCTAGCCAGAAATAGTATATAGTCACATAATGTAGTCACAAATGGTCTCAAGCAGTAACTGGCAGACATTTTTAGGTAAGCAAATGAACTCTGCGGTGCCAGACAGATTGGCCTTATTTGCTGCTAAAGTCTTATTTCAGTGGAGTGGAAAAGTTTAATGAAAAATATTTCATTAACAAGGTAGGAGGGTGCTGTTTAGAAGAAAAGTCTGATTACATGATTATACCGTGCGCCTTGTGACACTTACTTGACCCTGTTTTTTAATCAGTAAGTAATTGCATTCATGGGTAGCCAAATGACAATGAAAGTCACTTTTTCTCAGCTCCCTCCTTGACTGCTTAGCCCTTAGTTTTAAACACAAAAAAGCTGAACATCATCAAGGAGATTATTCTTTGGTGTTTTGAGGGATCCATACATTTTCTCCTTGTTGTCTTGTGGCAAACAAACCTCACTGAGTGTCATTTTTCCCTCCAGGGTCCATAATGACTTTTAAAAGGTTTGCCCTACATAGATAATGCTGGTGCATATATCTGCCAATAGCTGGAGAAAATAAAGAGATTGCTCCTCTTTATCAGTGTCACTTGCTACAGACAAGCACTCTGAAAATTGATGCCTATGTGTGATCTCAGTGGCCAGTCAGAACTTGTACCTCAGAGGTTGAGAATTATGTGGTTTTGTGACATAAAGTGCAGATTGTAAATGATATGCTGTTTTTGAGGATTAAATTGTTTATTTCCCCGTCATTTTCTTGATTTCAATGAACGATTTCTCAATTTAAAGCGTCTATATTCAATATTTTTACAATAACAACGTATCACATGACAATGTCGAATGTGAGAGGCGTCGCTTGTAGTAATGAACCTACAGCTTATTATCACCTCAGACAGCAAATGTACTGTTTTGGTTCACTCTCAATGCTCTGATGGCGTCTTTTCCAGCTGTTTTAAGTGTAAAAACTCTCAAAACCAACTGTACACTGACAGATACAGTTAGCGACAAGCTGGCGGAGCATTTAGCAGCTAGAGACCCAGATAATTCCCTCAGGAGTTGGTGGAGACCAAAAAGAGTTAATAGGAGAGTATTGTACTTACATTTGCCAGGTGGCCAGAAACACAACTCCAAATTAATGATAATGTTGTTCCGTAACTGCTGGATGTGTAAATAAGATATTTCAATTTAAAAGGTGGTGATGTGTCAATGTTGTGTTCACACGCTGCCTCCAAGTGGTTCAAAACATATTGCAAATTTAATGAAACAAAACGATTCAACATTCATTAATAAAATGACTTAAAGTTAGGAAACCTTGCCTCCTCTCTAGCCCTTTTATAATGGGTAATAATGAGTTAAAGTGCAGCAGTGTCAAGCAAACCCCTTCAAGTAGAGATAACCTATGAGCCTCCAGCTGCAGCGCTAAACCCTCTTGTCAGCTACTGGTATAAAACACCTGCATGGAAAATAATTATGAGCAAATATCTCCACCAGTTCAGCAGGACATCACTTCAACGCTCCACGCTTTCACCTTTTGTTTCAGTTTGCTGTGATCAATGAATTGTTAATAGAAAATGTGCCAAATTGTCAGTGGTTCCCAATCCATTCAGCTGTAATTGAACATCACATTATACGGGCTGTCCATCAATGGTTTTGACATCATCAGACACCATAACTTAGCACCATGGCAACAAACCATGGTGCTAAGTTGCCTCGTAGGAAAGAAAAACAGCACTAACCTTCAGTTCTATAACCAGACAGCTCTGATATGGAATATTATATCATTCTAAAACGTAGTGATTTCAAAGACACTTATTTGTCAGAAGCTGGAGATTCCGCCTCCCTCCCTTGCGGATGGCTGTTTCTTTTGCGAAACCCTGTGTACAAAACATACCACGAAGTAAACCTGTCAACGGTCCGTAAGCATCCGTGCGCACACAGTATTCTTTGTGAAGATGAGTTTGCATGCCTGTGTCTGAATGTGCAGACAAAATGTACTTGTAAGTCTACAAACTAAGCTGACAAATACAAACCTGAATGTATACGTTTCCAAAACTGTGGTTACAGATACAAACCCTGTTTTCAAGTACTCCTTTTTGAATTATATAATATAGTTATATATAATATATAATACTCTGGTATGTAGTTATGAGAAATGGTATGGTTTGATTTGTCACATGGCTGCAGAATAATTGTATTATAAATAACAGCAAGACTGATACACCACGGGGTAGTTCTGGGGGTAAATTGACATTGAATCACACAAGGAAAAAAACCACGTCTGCAGTGTTTTCTGTTTAAACTAATGCTCCTCCAGTCCAATTCACTGATATCACTGCCGATGTTTCCCAGCGGATGTCAAAAGGCAAAATATCCCCTGTGATATCACTGATTGGGAAGTGACCACAAGTACAATATGCTTGGAACTAAACAGCCACCATCATGGTCAAGAGCTCAAGCAATGGTTATCTGGCTCAGGCTATACTGACATCTCAAGTCCATGATTTATACACAAGATATTGTTCTCAGAATAAGTATTTTTTCATTTTTATATTGTTTTGAATATAACACATCTATTTTTTCCTGTGTTGAATGTGTGTTATAGGCCACTGATAAGGACACGGGGAATTACAGTAAGATGGCATACCGCCTGATTATCCCACCCACACCAGAGAGCCAGGACAGCTTCGTCATCGAGACCTACACAGGCATCATCAAGTCGGCCATCATGTTCCGAAACATGCGCAGGTCCTACTTCAAGTTTCAAGTTGTCGCCACAGACAACTATGGAAAAGGTCTCAGCAGCAGTGCCGACGTGGTGGTGAGTATGGTGCCACGTATAGTGTGGTTTGTGTTCCAAGGGCAAAGGTGTGTATGTATGTTTGCAATATATCTAAATATATATATATATATATATATATATATATGTATGTATAATTATAATTGTAGGCAAGTATAGCTGTAAAAGAAATTATACTCTGCTACGTGAGAGTAAATTTGGGAAACCTCTGCCCTGTTTTTCTTCATACTAGTTTGTTCATCATTTTTTATTTACTCAACTCTAACTGTTTTGGTTCCATTCTGTTGAATAATTCACAGTAGGTACAGGTACAGGACACTCAACATGTGTCATCTGCCACTGGCTGATGATCCAATTAAACACTCTCTTTCAGCCATGTGTATTCACTCTGTCTGTGTCCGTCTGTATGACTGTCTAAATGTGTGTCTGCATGTCTCTCATCTCTGTGTGCATTTCTTTTTCGAAAAATAATTTCCCCACACACCCGCTGTGATTGGGCTCAGGTTTGCCCCCAATTCAATGCTTATCTTTCCTGACTGTGGGCAGGCTTATTTTTCGTCTCAGTGAAATATGTGTGGCTAACAAGCCTCTAACAAGACAGAAGGAGGGTCTGGGACATTGCCTGGATGTGAGAGAGCAGTGAGTGCTTAACCATGGTGCTAGTTAATTTTCAAGAGGAAACCTAATTTCACAGGAGCCGCATGGGAGATTTGGCTTTAGTGCACAGATGCTGTTGCCTATGCACTTAACTGCGGCATCAGAATTAGGTCCTGTTAAGTTTTCCGCATGGCACCAATACAAACAGGCAATTAGAGGGTCTCATTTGGTCCACCGAAAGAAGCATTTGAACAAGTCGATCAAACTCACAGTAGGACGCATTTAACTGACTGGCTTAATCACTATTTATCTTTATTTTCTGCTGATTGTTTTTCCTTTTGGTCCTATTATTTTTCCCTCTCCCTCCACCCTACTCTCTCTCTCAGGTTTCTGTGGTCAACGCGTTGGACATGCAGGTAGTTGTGTCCACTGTCCCACCCACTTTAGTGGAAGAGAAAAAGGAGGAGCTCATTAGGTAAGACTAAAATATTATAATCATATATATGAACATGACTGAACTATCAAAGTAAAACCAAATTACCCTGTTCAAGGAGAATAAACCAATGTTGTTTTTTGCATAATGCTAGGAGCACATTATTGTGTTTTTAAAGCAAGCTACTGTGTAAGAAGAAGGTGAAATAGACAGAAAATATTCATCTTTCACTAGATGCCTGTCACCACACCTCTTGTCCATGCGACATATTATTTTCCATAGCATTTCCTTGCCCTCTAAATTTCATTTTGTTTATTGATTTCAGGTAGAATTGACACTGGAAAATTTATTTCATCTTTGTCTGCAGAGCTTTGCCCACTCTGATCAATATGGCACCGTAATTTGTATACGCAAGTCTTTTTAGATTTGGACTGGAGTGATGCGTATGATCCAGCTGTGGATCATACTATTAAAAACAAACACTGACTAATAAAAGTTAATGTTGCGTAAAACCCATCTTTTGAAGTTCAGTAACCATTAACCAATCAATTAAGTTCATGGATTAGCCATTGAGACAATTGAGTCTATCCTCTAGAGTCTGTTTTCCTGGTCCAAATTAATTAATGATAGAGCTTCATGAAACATCTTCTTGTAGCTCTTGGGCACAGTGTTTAGCTTAATTAGTCAATCTGAAAGGCAAATGGCTGTTAATAGTTGTTTTTCAAGAGCTTGCTGTATCTCTCCCACACAAGTGACACTGCTCTTTAGGCTGAAAACCACACACATTAGTCATGCTAAGCTCTTTGCAGTAATGTCATTTGAGAGGTCTGCGATTTTACACAGTGCTGGTGACGATCCAGGGCCATTTTACCTGAGTGCTCAAACTGTTTATCCACCTTGGCACAAGCAGACAGCAAGGCTTTCCTTTATTGGCTGTAATTTGAGGTGTGGATTTCTCCCTGCCTGAAAAGGATTATCAGAGCCTTGCTTCGCCAAGAGCCCAGTGTGGAGAAGCACACTGCTGCCCAATGGGACAATCATTGCCAGAGTGGTGTACTTAAGATTGGTGGCTCTCATATTGCTTTTGGCACAGAGGTGCCAGAAATGGTTTGAACTAATGTGAACCTGGATTTTGGCTTATATAAGCCTAGACTGCTTTTTTAGTATTTACGCCGTTATTGCTTCCTTTCGTATAAGTTTGTCTTGTGGTTTTATTCATTTCAGTATTCTGGAGCGCCACATCCAGGACCAGATTCCAGGTGCTAAGGTGATTGTAGAATCCATCGGGCCACGTCGTTATGGTGATGGCTATGAACTAGAGGACTATAGTAAATCGGACCTGATGGTCTACGCCATTGACCCGCTCACGAATAGGGCCATTTCGCCCAAGGAGCTTTTTAAGTGAGTGGGTGAATTTTATTACAAGTAGTACAGTCCACTATTTGGTTTAAATGTATGTCTTAATGTCCCTGCTGTGCTGCATGTTTCCCCGCTGTCTCTCTATACCCTCTGTCTATATACAGCGAGGCAGGAAATGTCTATATCTCAGGCCCCCTTGGCTTTCTCCTCTATAATGTCTCCATTTTTTCCACATGCCTTCACATTCTTTATAAGACTTTGATTATCCTGCAGGTCCACCAAATTTGTCATATGTCATAGAAAAGGTTCAGATATTAGGGAGAACTGGGAGTTGGTGAGGTTGGAGAGGGACAAAGTGAGAGTGAAAGGAGTATTTCAATCAGTCCATCAACCCTTTATGCCAGTGGCTGAAAGGCTGTTCTAAGAGCCTGGAGATATGGCAGCAATAAATTGTATTCCTTTTGCTTGGGAACATAAAGATAAAGAGATGTCTCTGTCTCTGTCTCTGTGCTACCCAGTTTGACCAGTGAGAGGCCATGCTCGCATGCTATTAATGCAATACAGAAAAAGTGCGTACAAGACACTTTTTCATCCCCTCAGAAGAAAAAATGATTGGCCTTAGCTGGCACCTGAGGACTATCTTGTACTCACCTTTCTCATGTTTCTTAGCCCTACTGTCAAACCAATCAGACACCAATCTTAAAACGGCAACTCCATCAGAGCATGAGAGTCGCCAATCAATAGGAAAAAAAAACATGAGTTGTACCCTTGACTCTCTACCTATTTGCTCTCCTGCTTATCTTACAGTCAGCTGACACCGTCTTCTGTCTTTATTTCTCCTTATCCATGGTTACTGGCCATTCTGTTTTGTGTGTGTGGCTCCAAAGAAACCTCACCCCCTGTCTTTGGAATGATCTTTCATTTGGAAATGCTCCACTCAAATGACGTTTAGAGGTGCTTTGTGTATGTGCTGAATTAATCTATAAACATTATCTCAGTGTCCTTGACCATCAGATGGGTGCCTCAACTGTTTAAGGAGGATTGAGGCTGGAGCCATGGGAAAGATTGCACTTGTGTCATAAAAACAGCTTTTTGTAACCAAAACTGGTAAATTGGCAGGTTTTGGGTGAGCAACGCTAATTTTCAAAAAAGGCGTGCTACATCCCTGCTTTAATATGAATCTCCTTCTTTTCAAATCAAATCAAATCATATCAGACTTTATTGTCATTTTGTCCCATGGGATCCTAAATGTAGTTTTTGGTTTTCCCTTTAATCTTTAGACTAGAAGAGAAATGCATTTAATGCATGCAGTGCATATCTGACAACGTTGTGGGGTAATTGCATGTAATACATCTGCAACTTTGCTGTCAGATCACAGAGAGAGAAAGAGGAAGACAACATAGGGAGTGGATTCTTGCATGCGAGTGTCCTTATGCCACCTTGAATACAGCATTCTCTACCATTTGAGCTGTCTAGAGGATAAATTGCCTGAGAGGCCACTTAATAACCTTCATCACCACTCATTAATTCACCTATAGAAAAACAAAAATGACAGTAATTGGATGTGGCAGTGTGCTCTCTCGTGTGATGCAGAATTTTTGAAAACCACTCAGGTTATTGTTACAAAGTAACATTGGAACAACAGTGGGTGGATTACATGTATGCATGGGGATTTTACTACAATATTGATGATGATTTCTGCCACATCTGTAATTGAAACACTGTAGAAGTGGGACTCAACACACCCTGGTAGAAAGGTCAAGCTAAGTATTTCATTTGCTTTTATATATAGTGTATGTGTATATATATTTATATATAGTGTATGTGTGTATATATATAAAGAAAAACCACACATTTGCCATAGTAATAGATGTGTAAGCTAGCTTTGTGCCATGTAAATAATTCCCCAAGAAGAAAGGCTTCAGTGACTGGTTCCACAATTTGATGTGCACGTGGAATGTATTGGGTTTTATTAAATAAAGGCCCTGCTTGATTGAACTAATCAAATCAAAGTGCATTGAATTTATGTGTATTGGTTGTCCTTGCTAGCGCCATGTTACAGCTCCGGGTATTCAGACACCAGCATTAGCAGCTCCTCCATCACTCTTCTGTCTGACCAGCGATACCAGCCCCCTTTTATTTTGATTGGCATTATGTGTTATAAATCACAGATTTCTCGATGGGAATGTGCTGGAAATCAATAAGGAGTTCCAGCCGCACCTGGGTGAGGGTGGCCGGATCCTCGAGATCCGCTCTCCTGACATTGTGGCCAGTGTGAAGAAGGCAGCCCAGGCTGTGGGCTACACAGAGGGAGCGCTCCTGGCCCTGGCCATCATCATCATCCTCTGCTGCATCCCTGCCATCCTCATTGTCATGGTCACCTACAAACAGTGAGTACTCTTGCCTCAGTGATATTCACTGGCTTCTGCAATCAATGAATCATCTTTAACTGGTTTTCATGAAATTAAGAGGAAAATACATTTTAATTAAACAGACCATTTTCTAGGGAGATATTGTGTAATGTTCTTTTTAGCAAATCTTTCACTTAAAGATTTTTAACAGACGTTCATTGTTGGAATGTAAATGATTGATTATATCCTGTACCCTGTGGCCTGTTAGAGTGGAGCCAGCAAAACCACAAACGGCATTGTTAAAAATGTGTATTTGTTAAGTATTTAAGATAAAATGATAGCACTTCTTGCTTGGTTGCTGCCTTTTTGTTTGTGTGGCTCTCTCTCTCTCCCTCTCTCCCTCTCTCGTATCAGACATGTTGACTGCGCTCTCTGCCGGGCTAATCTCCCTGCTCATGCTGTGTGAAAGCAGATTAATTAACACTCATTTGTGACAAATATCTACAGCCAATTGTGACCGTCACAGTGCGTCTTCACACTACTTAATCATCTATGCCTGACACACACACACAGTAAACAGTGCTCTCTCGGTCTGGTTTGCTCTGTGTCTCTCGTTCACGCACACAAAAAGTGATGCTTTTTGTTTAAATCATCATCCAGATTGTTGAGGTAATTGAACTCTTGGTTGGCAGGAGTCAGGTTCTTATCCCCTCTTATTGTTAGTATGCTGCAAGTGTTCCATAAACGGTGGTGTCTGGGAAGTGTTTATCCACGGCAGATGGGCAGAGTGGTTGTCTTTACACAAATGCACAGACCAAGCACACAGCAGAAAGCTGTTGATGGTGACATTAGACCCAACGCACAAACTGTCATAGCAGATGGAATTTTGCTTGTGGTGACATGACGTTCGTGAAATCATTTTATCATTTCTGCGTGTCAACTTAATTTCCCGTTTGGGAATGAATATAATATTTAAAACATGAATCTGTTTATTATTTTGGAATAAAATAATTTTGTTGTGAATAAGTAATGGTGATTTGAAGCATAGAAAATTCACTTAAGATAAAAGCAATGGCTACTTTTGCGTGTAGTCCCACAGTCACTCCTGGAGGCTTGAGTGCTTCCTACTTTGCACAGAAATTGGGGAGAACATGCAGAAAGCTTTTTTCTGTTTTGTGGCTAAATGGATAAACATAGTATGCAAATATATTCTGCTAGAATTGCATGAATAATGCTCATTATTTAATCTAATGTGTGTCTGTGTTTTAAAAATACCTCCATTAAAATTGCATTGGGTTACAGTCTTGCCAAATTCTGTAGTTACTCAACCTTTTTTTTTGTCCCCCACCGCTCTCTCTTCCTGTCTCGTCTCCTTTCCTCTGAATCAAATCCTATCACCAGGTTCAAAGAGTAAGTAATTATTCTTCACCGTGTTTTACAAGTGATTGCTCTTTCATTGCTTGAAGTGTGTGTGAGAAGTAGAGTTTCTCTAATGTTCATTATTCATTAGTTATTTAAAGATGAGCTGAATGTGTGAAGACGATGAACAAAATGCATGCCGGCTAATACGATCCTTTTGAAATGTCTACAGCACAATGACATAAGGCAACACTGATTCATCTTGTAGGATACAGAATTAATGTTTAATTTGGCAGAACAGTTTCTCTTCATGTGGAAAATCGGAAGAGATTCAAATGAAAAATCGACCCAAAGTCAACAAGAGTCCTAGTTTTGCACTATTATCCTCTTACTCAACTCTAACATTGCACTCGTTACTCTGTTGAAAACCTTCTGATCTGTTCCCCATCAATCCTCAGGTGTCACATGATTAAACTGCATCTGCATTAATGTTACACCTATTAGTTCAGAAAATATAATCTCTGCAGAATGACAGTATAAAAAGACTTCTACAAAAACCTTTCAGTTGTGAGGTATCATTCTATGACAATTGCAGGTGTCTCTGGTTTTCTTTAAAGACTCAAATTAATTGAAATAGTTATAAATAAAAGTTATATATATATAATAATGTATCAGTTGCTGTAAGTTTGTTTTTGGAATCTCTTTTCTCTCTTTGCATCGACATAAAATAAGAATAGATGCTACCTGTATCTCATCCCACTATACCAAGTTATACTTTTCCTATCCACAACATTTCTTTAGACATGGCTGAAGCTAACAATATCTTTAGTTTTACCACCACTTACTGCATGTGCCTCTTTTTAGCAAAAATGCCTTGCGACACATGGTTAATTCATGTTTGAGACTCCATGCATAAGTGATGTGTCTGGCTTCTACTCACTTTTTAACCACACTGTTCTGGAAAGGAGGCGTTCATATGTGAAAGGAATAAAGACTGATATTTTGGGTTGATTTGTGCATGAGATTTTTTTTCTTCATGTCTTTTTGCATGTGGAATAAAAACTGTAAACTGTAAACTTACTGCTGACTGTAAACGCTTTCCACAGACGACAGGCAGAGTGTTCCAAAACTGCCAGGATTCAAATGGCTTTACCACCAGGAGGGAAGGCACCTCCAGTGAGTGCTCCCAGTGCTAACCTCTACGAAGAGCTGGGCGACAGCAGCATGTGAGTCAACCCTGTCCCTTTATTTCTGTCTCTCTTCCCATCTGTTCCCATGATGAGCAGGTACTATATGCTGCTCTGCAGGTTCCTTTCTTTGAATATCAGATCCTAACTAGTTGAATGTTGGCGCTACTTGTGCCAGGGTATTTTCCTACTTTTTAACACCAACTCTCCTCTCTTCTAAAATGACCACCACATGGCATCGCTGCATGCTGACCTCAGACATCTACCTTCTGCTCTAGACATATTTGTTGCTGCATCAATGGGTCTCTCTGCTCTTTGGCTTCCTAGCATGATCCAATTTAAATGTCTCCAAACCACATTGTCTGCCACTGTACAGCTGGTCATTACACTTCAGCTTAGGTATGTGTTTCTAATTTGACTGCGTATGCATTTTTGCAAGACCCTCTCTCAAGGTAAGAGTGTATTTAAGTTCATAAAATACCACATAGTTTACTGAAAACAAATACAGAATCAGGCAGGTGCTTAATAATTGATTTTGTCATGAATTACTTTGAACGTACGTCCAGAGTGTTTTGCCATCAGCACAATTGGGTTTCACCTTTTATGTTAAATACTAATCCTAAACGTGTAATGAAATGTTATTGCTCGCAGATTAAATTAGGTTGAATTGAAACTGCTGCCCCGCTGGGTTTAATATTTTTGATTTACAGTATGTTAAAGTAATACAGCTACTAACATCGCAATTGAAAATGGAAATTGAATGGCAAGCAGTAAAGCGCTTTTGCAATGATTGCAACAGATGTTGACCAATGCTCAACAACAAGCAGAAGCTTTTGATTGTGTAGCAGGTGAAAAGCTCTCATGGGGATTGTATTGTAACGGAGAGTCGTTTATTTGGGGGATTATTTTCCAGCCTGCACTTGAAATAAGAGGATTTGGCCCTATAAACAACCCCATTAAAACACTTTGAAAGTTTTCTATGCAGAAAGGAATAGTGTGTGTGAGTGAGTCTGTGTGTGCTTTGTGCTTGTGCCAGTAGTTCTGCATATACTGAAATGCACACAGCAAATAAATCAGCACAGTATTGACCATCAAAATGCAAAACTTTGACGTACCCTTGAGCTAACACGTCATCCATACCTCTGACATTTCTATAGTTGTCTTACCATCTGTCTGTGTTTCCATCTTCTTCATCATTTCTATTCCCCTTTCTCTCTGGATTCAGACTGCAGTAAGTAATCTCTAAACATGTGACGTATGAGGTCTACTCATATTATCAATATTATTTGTAAATATAGCACAGGAGCAGCACCCAAGCTAGCTTTCGCTAAGCATATGCATGCTATATATATATATATATATATATATATATATATATGTATGATTCTGGTATGTACCTTTATTAAAATGGTAGGATTTTACCCCTGTATGTGAATCAATTTTTTATTGGCAAAGCCTGTTTTGTGATCTTGGAGAAGTGGTAATAGTTGTGAAGTTTTGTAGTTTTCTAAGTTTACTGAAACACTTTTACTTCCATGTAGTAAAGAAATGTGAAGCTCCCTTTGTTTAGTGGTACTGCACTTCCGTAGATATTGCTATAGCTGTCTCCTCTATCCCTTCCCAATAGACAGCCATCTCCTTTTATGTTCTGTTGCCCTTACCTTCACATCTCTTAGTGTTGTGACTGATTTCACTAATGCATCCAATATGGGTTATTTGTATCATATTGTATCCTTGGACCAAAGCCCAGCATATCTGTGGGCATCATCATTTTACTATTTAAATATTATATATTTCATATACTATATTTCAATATTTAATAGCATCACATTGTAATTCTTTAGCATAAGCTTAGAACATTTTTTAAAGGTTTTCTTTGTCTTTGATTTGCCGCAAAATACCAACATACGTCTGTTTGTGTGTGCTATGCAGACGTTCAAAACACAGTTGAAACTGAACCATATATTAAGTTGTTAAAATAAATAAAAAACAGTTGAATGTTGAATTTACTTTTTCAAATCAGAGTAACAGTCACAATACTTAGTCATAATGAGTTGCAGGAATGAGATGCAGGAACAAATGGTAGCGCTAATGCTTTGCCTCAAGCTTTTTTGTTTGTTTCGCTCACCCTTCGACCATCAATCTTCACCTGTTTCAAGTCTTTTTTCTTCTTCACCTCCACCTTTCACTGGGGTAGGGCTAAAAAATCTGTCATTGAGGAGGCCAACCACCAGAGGATTCCTAGCACCTTTGCCTGTCGCGCCATTGCTGCCCACGGCAACGGAGCATTGCACATCAACTTGCCCAAGTCAGAGAGCAACGTGACCTTCCTTTCAGACTTCAACCCACTCACCACTCACAACCCTGTGTATGATGACAACAGTCCTCTCGGCAGTCCTGAGGTCTTTCGACGTGGGGAAAGCCCGTCAGAAAAGGGGTTCTCCTTCACTCCTTCCCACTCAGCAGGGTCAGGGTGTGTCTGGACAATGCCTGCCCGCATTCACGGAGAGCTGCATGGTCACAACGTGCCGAGGAGACAAGCTCTTATGGACCCGGACGGTTGTAAGATTCAGATACTCCAAGCAGCCATGAGAGGCATGCGAAGGCCGGAGAGTTCGGACACGCTTCGCTTGAGTGGCAGCACAGAGTTCAAGTTGTCCGTCTGTGAGCAGGCCAGGCAGTTTGAGCACCAGGTCCTCCAGGAACAAAACAGAGACTCCCAAGGCTCCCTCTCTTCCATCCTTGTCAGGGATAGAGACGGCGATGACGTGCTGGAGCTGACCCCAGAAACCCTGCTCTCCATTATGGATTACCCCTACAGCACCACGTCTGTGGGCAGGGATGCGCCCTCCAGCGTTATCATTCCTCAGGGAGATGAGTCATGGCGCCTGGTTAACCAGAGACCAACTCCACCCGTCCTCAGGAAGTTAAGCTCTAGCATCTCCAGCTACATGTCGGTACAGCCTTGTCAGATCACTGTGGAGATCATACCAGACCCACCAGAAAATCCACCACCTCCTCCACCGCAGCGGCCACATCCAGCTTCCCCACCCACATCTCCTCCCTCTAGTCCACCTTCTTCTCCACCTTCACCCTCCTACCCTCATGAAGTTCGATATATACCTCATTCCTCTCCTCCTCTTGTCAATAAACAGACTGCTCCCCCACCTCCACCGCCTCTTCCTCCCCCTTCTTCACCTGCTAGCATTCAGTCGCGCCCAGTCGTCCAGTTTGTTCCAACCTCTTTGCCGCCCTTGTCCTCCCTTCGCCCTGTTTCAGAACGGAAACACCCCCGTTCTCCGAACCCATCACAAACTGACCTTGGGAAGAAGGAGCTTAGAGGGATCCTGAAAAACATCCAGAATCTAGCCGACATAGAGAGGTCTGTTGCCAACCTGTACAGCCAAGTAGACAAAAACTGCAAGGTGCCCAAGTTTAACAAGAAATCACAAATGACTGAGGAATCGGAGGGTAACAAACAGCAAAGCTCTGATCCCTGTGATCAGCAGAGCACACCAAAAACAACCAACTCCAGCTCTGCAGTCCAAATCAACTCAACAACAAGTGAAACTGAAAATGAAAGGAGTGAACTGAAATCGGAGGGTAACAAACTGCAAAGCTCTGATCCCTGTGATGAGCAGAGCACGCCAAAAACAACCAACTCCAGCTCTATAGTCCAAATCAACTCAACAACAAGTGAAACTGAAAATGAAAGGAGTGAACTGAACATGGCAGCAGAGGTTCTGCAGATGGGCCAATTGAACTCAAACAGCCCAAACACTGCTGAGCTCAGTGACTTTTCCTCTCAGTCCACAGTTTTCTGACTTGTCCTCTTTGTCTCCATACTCTCATTATCTCAATTTCTACATCTCCTGCCTGTTGTTTCTAAATACTTTTCATTTTTTGCACAATTGGTAGTATTTTATATTAATTTTAGCCAAATCAAATAATTTTGACTGTGTGGGTTTTCCAGAGATAAACTGCTTTTTTAACTTGATACTTTGTGTGTAAACCAAATTTTAGTGTCACCTTCCAAGAAATGTACACATTGACTGTACAATATGCATACAAGGCTTGCATTAGACCATAAAAGAGGCTTGCGTATACAGTGTCAGTTTTTAATGATCTGAACTGCAATGAGATCTATGATAATGTTAAGATTACTGCACAGATTAGTCAGATCATGTTATAAGTATGTTTTTCAGTTGATAATCTCAACATTAACATTTCATATCCAAAGCTACTTTAATTAAATTAAACTAAACACTAAGATGTCTAAATCCCTCAACCCTGGGGTCTGTTTCCTAAACCATTTGCTGGCTGCATGTTGCTGATTTTGAATTTGTTCTTTTATTTCTTCACAAAGATAAGCGCATGAGGATTTTGGATGCCGTTCCTTCCTGCAGAATCCAAATTAGGCAAAAAATAAATAAAAAATTATAATGTTAGATGTTTTTTCATTTGAGGGAGAATTTCCATAACTGTTAAGAATTTCCCAAAGGTATGCAAATTCTGTGAAATAAGCTTCGCAGTATTCAGGAAGGATGATCACATATTTGTTGATGAAACATATGCAGAAAGTTGCTGCAGTGACTTAAGCTCAAGTAAAATATTACATTATTTTCAAAAACTACATGCAGTGATGAATGAATATGAGATGTAAACTTTACAGATGATTAAGTGAATAGATAAATAACTAATTGTCATACCCAGCCACTGAGAAAAAGAAAAGTGGACAAGATAAACAGAAACAAATTTTGAATATATATACTGAAACCAACATTACATGAAATGAAACGTATTAGATATAATACTAAGGCAGGCTACAAGAAATCCTTTCGTTCAAATGCAATACAGTTGAATGCAGATACGACAGGGCCAGGCACTTCGAAGTGAAAACACCTTCTTATGTTGGTTGAAGCATCGCCGCTATAAAAATACATCGACTGGGTTTCCGGGAAGACTCGTGTTGAATGAAGAGAGCCAACCTCTGGGGGATCTGTCTATTCACATGTCTGCAGAGATCCTCCCAGCATGCTAAAGTAGTCACTGTGATGTTCGGCTGCACACTGGAAAAGGCTAATTAGAGAACCAATCAATCATTACCCAGGGCCACTGCCTGTGGGACTGTCATCTACAGTTACCATCTCCTTTCCTTTACCATCCTTCTGACCTTCTGCCTGTCCCATTTGTATGTGTTTCTCCCTCCCACTCCCTCTCCCCCCGTAGTTAGTTAGTTCAAATACTTTCCAATCCTTGGCCTCTTCTTGTTAATCTTTCCTTGTGGTTCTCAGGAGATTCTATTACCTTCTTTACACTCATTGCAATGCGGCATCCGTCCCCTCTCTCTTTCTATTTTTTTCTGTGCTCAGGTTTTTCACTTCCACCCCTCTCTGTCTTTCTCCCACATACCCTTCATGTGTTTGTTTCACCTTCCATGCCCTTAGGCAAATGGTCTTAGCATACCTCCCTTCCAGAGCAATGTAATGTTTGATTCATCACACATTCCCCTGATGGGAAGATTGAAGACCTGCTAATTCTTTATTCCATGTTCATGACATGGGGTAATCTCTATCGTAAAAAGGCAACCAGCTCACATGCTGGGTTTTTTTTCAATCCAAAGACCACTAAGCCTTAATGGATGGTAATCTTTATATTCCATTTTTACAACTAGTTTTATCAAACTCTTGTGTGTCCTGGCTGATAATTCAGCATAGTAATGAATAAAAAAAAAAATCACTGCAAGGAAGACAGCATTAAAATGTTATACCAATTTTAATAACTAAATTAGTTCTAAACATTTTGTTCTAGAGCAAAACATTTGCAATCTAAAGTAACTAAAATCAAGGTAAACTCAACAATAAAACTATGTTTTGAGTAGAAATTCAAAGATGATGCTGACTCAACTAACTGGATAGCTTCAGCGTATGTTGACCATATGGTATACAAAAAAATAAGCTATAATTAATATCCATGTACACACAAATGCTGATCAGAGAGGTCCTTCGTTGCATGAAAACAGCCATATGCTTTATGTTGTGTTTTTGTTACAGGGATAATTCGATGAGAACAATGCCACTCTCTTGTGTGTTCGTTAAATATGAAGTCACATTCAGCAGCAGGTTAACTTACAGCTAGCCCGGCTCCGTACAAAGTAAACCTTCATTAATTTATTGATCACACATGAGAGTGGTATCAATTTTTTCATCTAACTCTTGGCAAGGATAAGCGTATTTCCCCAAAATGTCGAAACTGATTCTTGCTACAATTGGTTGGGTAACTTTGTTTTGTTAAGGCAGCAGAATGAAGAAGACGTACAGCATATGTATTATTTTCTATGTAGAAATGTGCAATGAAAAAATTTAAAGCTAGTTATTCGTGAAGCCAGGATCACCTTAGTGTTATAGATATAAAATACTTGGCTCTTCAGTATTCAAATCTTGCTGTAAGTCTGAGCTCACCTCTTTTTCTACAACATCACCTTATCACCCATCTTCCCCCAAGTCCCCTCTTCTGCAAACGTCCTGTGGCTACTGTCCACTGGGCCATTTTTCTTGATGTTACATGAATCAGCAGTAGCCAGCAGCCAAGCCAGCAGGTCATCCATCAGATCCCGCTCCCATCATCCACACTGCCTGGGAGGTGTGGCCATATGGCTCTGCCCTGTCCCCTGGTGCCTGCCCATAATAACAGATTACAGCTCTCCAGAGGAAGCTCACATCATTGCTTGGCCATATATCTGAGTGGGAAAGTCGTCATTATTTATAGACCCAGACAGGTTACAGTTGTACGCTTGTGAAGCTGGAGGTTTCAGCCGGGCAGCTCCATTACTTGTTGTCCTCAGGAGCAGCTCCGAGTTGTTTTTTATGTGTTTGAAATTACTTCAGTTTAGCTGAAAAACATCGCCGTGTGTTGAAAGAAAATTGCACATTATGATGTGATAACAACCAAAGACAATTTTATTTAACTTCCTTTGAGTCAATAATGCTTACCTGAATGACAATGTCCTTTTCATGTCTCTTAGGAGATGCTCTAGATATGACTATGACTTTTTCAAATTCCAATCTTCCCAGCCTTATTGATATTTGCATTTATTGTATCAATTTTTTCTTCCTGTTTGGACGAGATAATGGGGGTGGCGGACAGCCCACACCAGCATGATAACATTGAGGCCTTAGGCACCCTTTTTAAAACTGAACAACATCTGCATCTCTGTAATTGAACACATAAAAATGCACAGTAAGTAAAGCTGCAGTTTCCTCACTGGTCAGCAGAATGTAGATGTGCTAGTCCTGTAGACTTAACATTTCATTTATCTGAAAGCACTTGTTGCTGTCAATCCATATTCATTATTTGTTTTATTTTCTTCCTTTCTGCGGCACACAGGAGGCGAGGCAGACAGGTAAGCATTCCTATTGTGATGTGTTTTATCTTACTGTTGTGCTGAGACATTTTGTCACTCTCAAGGCAGCTTGAGGCAGCTTATATTCTATTATTCTTATCTACAAGTCACTTGATGGAAAACACTGAATGAGATTAAGATGAGATCCCGGCGATAGGACTTCTGACACTAACATTACAGTTTAGGTTTGATTTGAAAGCCTGTTGTATTCTCCAATGTTCCTGTCAAATAGCAGATAAGCATTTGGATGAGTTTTTCTTCTCTGTTGGAAAAAAACATAATCAGCAACCAAACAAAGTGACTCTGTTTGACAACGTTTGACATTAAACTCTTTTTATTGTCACCTTCAAATAATCTGCGATCTATCAACAACCCAAAATACGCTGGATGTCATATTTTTTCTTGCTCTTTCTTACTTACTTAAAGCCTTGCCTCTTTTTCCTTGCTTCGTTTCCATCAGTATTTTATCAATCTTTTCACCTTGCTCCTCCATGGTGTATAACATAGATTTACCAACAAAACACAAGAGAGGCCTGCCTTTTCTGGCATTAAATCTGAAGTGTGTAGAGCGAAGTCTTCCTTATGTTTGTGTGTCTCCTGACATCACTTCCTTCCGTTACCTTATCCTTCTTCTGTACTAATCTTTGGCAGCAACAGCAACTGCTGAGGCCATCTCTGCTGAGACCTGAGGTAGAAACATTCCTGCTTTTCTTAATTCACAGGGATTGTAGTGATTCTGCTGTATACTCACCCTCTATGCTGCTGCTGCTGCTCTTCTTCTGTCTTTCACCGAGGACTGCTGAGTAATTTCTCTCTCTGCCTCTCTGAAATGCAGGAGCTCTCAATGGAGTCAGGTATCGACCCAGGCCAAGACTACGCACAGGACTACTATAATTACGACCAAGGGTGAGCATGCAGACCACTGACAATCTCATCTCTCATCAGTCTTGCTTTAATCCATGGAACTCTCCATCGGTTAATTTAAATTTTGTAAATTACATTGTTAGGACTTATTTACCGTGACCTTGCTTTCCAACACCCAAGTGCTTATGTCTGCTAGCAGGAGAGCATTTTTAAAGAAGTTCAGAATAAAATGATGAGCATAACTTCCCTTGCCCCTTCAGCAGTACATACCTTCTGAGTGTTTACCCTCTCTACTCCCATCAAATGAGATCAGTTATGCTGCCTTGAGTCCGGTTCCAGAGAGTGTGAAAGTGTTTTCCCATTGTTCAATGGATAGAGGGTGTATTGGCTTGCCTGTTACATTGCCCATATGGTCTAAAGAGGAGAAACATGGAACTCAAAGCTCTAACAGCTGCTGAGAAATTGTTATTCATTAAATGCTCCCACTCTATGGCAGGTGACTTGCACCACTCTGGGGAATTACTCAGAAGTTTATGAAACCAGGGAGAAGCTTTTGCAGGCTTAAATCGCAGAAAGGAAATCTGACAAATGTTAAAAACTGTCCATATTGAAATTGAATGTTGTAATTGCCTCTGTGGTTACCCGCCGACCTACCTGTCATCTTTACTAAATCTAATTACCTCAGCTGTTGCTCACTGTGTGTGAATCACACAGGCCTTCATTTGCAACAAGCTGTAATTATATTTTAATCCTATGTCACCAAGTTCATTGTTAAAGCTGCTACTGCCAATGAGTGTAGCATCACTATGACCGGATGCCTTTGATCTGTTTCTAATTGCATTGAGGGCCACACTTTAGCAGCGGTCAAGCTTTTAATCCAGCAATGGTCCTCACAGCCTCACATGTTCAGAAGGTGGCACTGACACAAATTGCCATCAGCCTCGTTCCCATAGGATCCTCTGTAATTCAGTATTGTAGAGTAAGAAGAATAATTCACATGTTCATAACTGATAGCCAATTGAGGTCACACTGAAATATCAAATATCAAATAGGAAAATTATTAAATCTCTTCTTTTTTTGTCTTTCCTTTTAATGACAACTGGCAAAAAATAAAACCTGTGCATTCTGATCTCTTTGGTAGGGAGTGTGGTTGGATATATCCTTTAGCACCCCCTTGATGAACATGCTGATATGATATGCAACCTGATTTTAGTGTTTTTAATGGACTTTTAGGCATTAGTTGTTACTCCACAGGTTCCCATCTCAGCTTTTTTTACCTTCTTGTAGTTTATTAGACCCGTTTGACAAATAAGGGCAAATATGTGCTCCACTATGTTTATTTTTACAAAAGCTCTTTTTGCCTCAGCATGAGTTTTTTTCTCTCCATTTTATACCTCCAAAACTTTCAAAGTGATTTCTAGTAAAAGCAGTAAATCACCACAAAAATTGCTGCCTATCTGATCAAAGATATTGCCAGATCTACAAAAAAAGATCAAAAGTAGTAATAAATGGAGCCAGCTTGATACAATAGTAGAAGATTTTAAGAGAATGTGAAAATAAAAATAACAACTACAAACCTGGCAATGACAATAATGCTCAGCCATACTGGACAAGTAACACTGTACTGCACTCACAATGATAACATGTGCCTAACATGATACAGAGGGTATGATGTTCAATTTTTAAGTAATATTTTTGTTTGTGACTTTTAATCATAGAACATCTAAATGAACGCATTTTAGAACTAATAATCATTATCTCATTGTTGTTGATACCGTACTGTTGACTTTAGGAATTATAAAACTATTAGAAATTGCTCAATGCCGACCACTTAACACCTATTTTGAATCTGAATCTTTCTCAGGTATGACCTCCCTCAGTACGGCAGTCGGAGGAGGCTGATAACTCCCATGTATGATGAATATGGAGAGGTGATAATGGAGGATGATGGGTATTACTACAGTCCTCATGCACCTGAGGTAATAACTTTCCTTAGATGTGTATTTCATCCTCGCAATGGTAATGTCAAGATTGTCAATTATTGCCTTAATAAGTTGTGTGTGCAATGTATTATTGAAACAAGAATATCAACCCTATGCGACTTTCTAACATTGTGGCTTTATCATAACAAAAGGTTGTTAAATTAAATATGATTGTCTTAGGGCCGAGGCAGAGGCCGTGGCGGCATGCGGGGTAGAGGTCCACCCAAGAAGGTTGCATTTAGGGACATGCCGCCAGAGGATGAAATCGAACAAGCTGTGCCAGCAGAGGAGCCTTCTAAGGCTGCCAAGAAACTGAAGTCTGTCATGAAACTCAGCAAGCTCCTGGCGGCCAGCAAGGGAGGAGAACAGCCATCTGATGCTAGTCCTTCTGGCCCATCTCCATGGAAGAAAGCCAAGATGTTCAAGATGTTTGGTGCTGGGAAGAAGGACAAGGATTATGCGAAACTGATGTCAGCCCGCCGTATTGACAGCCAGGAGAGTCTGACTGACGGACCAGCACTTATGGGACCAATCGACAGCAAGTCTGATAACCGCAGCAAGCTTAGCAGAGTTTTAAAGAAAATCAACATAGGCAAAAGGTTGCAGCTCCGGAGGAAGTCACAGAGTAGTGTGAGTCGTGGCTCGGCCACAGGTAGCGAGAGAGACGAAGAAGCTTCACAAGCAGCCAGTGAAGATGAAAAGAAGTCTAAGGTGTCTATTAGCGTGACAGAAAGTGAACCAGAAGCAGGTGCAAGTGGAAGTAGTAAGGAGAAAGACTCAGATGACGAATCCTCTGAGAAAAGCAGTGTTGACAGAGATTATCTGAAAGTAGATTTAGACCGGGATGATGCCAATGAAAGCACTGTGGACTCAGAGGAAGAGCCTGATGAAGAGCCGGGGGATTCTGATGAGGAAAGCAAGTCCAAATCTGACGGAGAAGAAACTGAGAAGGAATCTGTCAGTGAGAAGGAATCTGGGACCGAGAGAGAATCAGAAACCGAGAAAGAGTCAGAAACCGAGAAAGAGTCTGATTCCGAGAAAGAGTCTGATTCCGAGAAAGAAACAGAATCAGGAACAGGCACAAAGGAAACAAGCTCAGAAAAGGGTTCAGGAACCGAGAGAGACTCTGAAGAGTCTGAGGAGGAAGAGGCATCAGGGAGCACCAGAGAAAGTGCGTCTTCTGCCCGTTCTTCCATGAGATCATCAGCTACTGAGGCCAGTAAGGGGAGTAGCGCTTCAGGTGGCAGTGGTACCAAAAGTGGCAGTGGTAGTGCTAGCGGTGCCACATCTTTATCTGGCTCGAGTGTAAGGTCGTCACAGAGAACTAGATCATCAGGAAGTGCAGTAACCTCAGAGAAATCCAGTGAAGAACTCAGTGACACTGAGTCAGGCACAGGGACAGCCAGTGAGGCAGAGTCAGGGTCAGGAAGGGAAGGCTCTTCGTCTCGTGGGTCCAGCCAGAGAAAAATGTCTGGGTCAGAGTCTGGTGGAGGGTCTTCATCCCGCAGTCAGATGACAGACCAGAGTTCCCTGGGCAGCGAAAAGAGTTCAGCTAGTTCCCGGTCCACCAGTGGCAGCAGGCGTTCCCAAAAGTCCACGCTGAGCCATGGATCTGAGGACACAATCACAGAAGAGAGTGAAGAAGAGGATGAGGAAGAATCTGAAACCGCTGATGAGAGCAAAGAGTCAGCCAGCGAGCTCAGTGATGACGCATCTTCAAGGAGGTCCAGTGTGGCGTCTGGAGGCCCTGGACCATCTGCCCCCAACACTGGTCCCCCATACAGTTCAGACATCAGAAGCATGAGTGAAACCTCTGTAGAGACATATGGTGGATTGTCCCCTATCACTGAAGTGGACGAGGACGCCATCTCCTCTGACAAATCTTCAGCCAGTGGCTCAGGAAAAACAGGGGCGACATCAGATGCTGGTTCAGAGTCAGAAGGAAATCCAACTGCCTTCTAGAGAGATATATTGTCCACTGTGAAGTAAGAGTGAATACAATCAATTACCCTTGCATGGAAGTGAGGAAATATTGCTTTCCACTACAGAGTGTTTCAAACGTCCACTTTTTCTTCATGTCCTCTTAGCAAGGAAAAACTTTGGTTTCCTGCTGCAGAATATCAGAGTTTTTCTCTCTTTCTTTGACTTTGACTTATTCTCCTCTTTGATGTTTTCTGAGTGTGTTTTTAGGCCTTTACCTTATGTATAACATTACGTTCTTGTTTCTGCTGTGAGATTATTCATGTTGCAGTATTTTCTGCTTTGACTGAATGTTTTCCTGTGAGTTTGAAATGATTACTTTTTTGGACTACCTGCTATTACTCTCTTCCATAGAAAACTGAGATTTCTCACCATAAATTCAGCTCTAACACAGAAGTGCAGACACTTAAAACATAAAAGTTACATAAAAGTTTTTTCTGTTTTCTGAAGATATTCTTTATTTATTTAGTATGAATCTTTAAAGTGCAAAGTACTATAATACCAGCATTTTATGGTCGGATGTCAGTATTTGTTTGATAATGTCAATGAGATTTGAGGAAGACGTCTTTGTTTCAGTACATGATAGTCCTCAATCCTCAAATACACATGAGAATAAATTCTGCTAAAACTTTGTATTTTTCTAATGTTTTGCCTGGAACAAGTGAGTATATAATGGCGAGAATTTCTTGTGAATGCCGTGATCTGGATACCTGATGTACAACCCAGCTATCTGTAGTGTTTGTGTGTGTGCATTTTATTTTTCAGAGAAACTTGTGTATACTGTACCTTCTGAACTATTCACTGACCTTGACTCCCACTTTCTTCCTCAGCCTGGGACAAAGAAGCGGATTAAGCTGGTGGTAGATCGGGAGAATGAGACCAGCTCCACAGGAGAGGAGAACACCACAGAGACCAAGCGGAACCGACTCTCCAACAGCCACAGCAACATCAATGGGAACATCTACCTTGCACAGAATGGCACTATCATCCGAACTAGGCGGCTGCCACCCCACCCAAACAACTTGAAGGTGGGCTCTCCATGCCGACTCGGTAAGCATTTTATAAAACTAGACAAGTTGGGTGTGACTCATGAAGAACCCCCTCCCATTATTAGTATCGAGGGTACTGGCAACAACACTGAAAATGGAACAGGTACATGTGTTCCCTCTAACGTGGACGTCAACCTCAACACTCAGTCCTCTTGTGGCTCCCTGGGATCCACCATCACAGATCTTAGAAGTTTGGGGTCTAAAACCAATATTGCCAAGGCCTTGATTGACAGAAACAGCAGTGGCCTGCGCATCAGTGAGGAGCAAGAGACTTCTGTAGACAACCACAAGGACAGTAGGGAAACACTGGAGTCTCACAGTGACCACACATTATCAGACGAGGAGGAGTTATGGATGGGACCCTGGAACAGCCTGCACATACCAATGACAAAACTCTGACTGGCCATGCAGAAAATTAATTTCTTTTTTTTCATGATGCTTTTGTTTAGAAAAAGATCATAAAAAATGATTGTGTGCCTCAACTGGATAAGCTTCGATCACTGTCCAGGACAGGTGATTACACTTAAAGTAAAATTTTATTTAACCATAATATGTTAAAACTTACTTGTACCAAGGGATTATCATCGACAGGGCTATTACAGATTGAAACATAGAGCTGGAAGGCACTGAGTGCATGAAGGAAATATGAATTTTTACGTGAACCTTTGCTTGATGTTAATTTTAAATCCTTATTCAACACAGAAGAACCTCTTTTATTGAATTCCATGTTTTACTTTATTTTTTCAGGGTCCGTTTTTTTATCCTGAAACAGATCACAACGAGATTGTCATTCATTTCACTATGATGTTAAATTTATTTACACAAATCACGGCGAACATATGAAGAAAATGTGATTATATAGTCTATGATAAAGTAAAAGAAACGTATTTTGCTAATAGCATTTTGCTTGGAAACAATTAAGATTGTCATTGATTATTTTGCGTTGTGATCACTTGACAATGTTTTTAAAAATATATAAACTTATTTTTGTCTATTTTGTATCTAACAGAGATGGAGAAACTAACATATGACATTAAAGACATAATACCCAGTACAGTAGTAGTGTTTTTATATTTGTAACTACAGAATGTGATATTTTCAACCCCTTTAACAGGTGCAGACTCAGTGAAGCATAATTGCAGGCCTTGGCTATTTCTGCCACTTCACCCTATCCTCAATGTCAAGGTGCTTTAGCAACATAAATAATGTAAATAATGTTCTGGGATATAACATACAGTCTCTGAATTGCATAATGGGGATGAAAGTTGAATATAAGGCAGCACAACAGTAGAACCCAGCAGTAAGCTCATAAAAATACAATGTCTGCAGAGAGAAGTCTGTCAAAATGAAGCCTTCTCTGTGCAATGGGCTTTCAGAAGAAGAGCAATGACAGGTCACCAAACACGGGGATATGGATAGCTACTGTATCTCAAAAAAACAATGGGAAGTATGCCGGGAAGTCTGAGAAGCTGACAGTCTTCTTGAGCCCACTTACTCACCTGTCAACACAAACTGCGAATAAGACAAAAATGCAAAAAAAACAATGTGTTTTTAAAGATGTGTTTGTAATCAAAAAGGCAGACGGCAACAGAAATCTCAAGCACATTCTCTTCATTTGTTTTTTGTTTTATCCGAGACTGACACATCCAACACATCCAGAATGACATTTGCAAAAAAGTGTCCTGCAGTCAATCAAACTGTGAGAATGCCAATCAAATTCACAGAGTTCTTTGGAGGCTGAGGTTCAGAAAGGAGCAGGAGCTGAATGCCAGAGTGAGGTAGCTTGAAAAGCTGCTCAGAAAATAGGTCAGGAGGGAACCTTGTTCCCACCATAACAAGCCCGGTGTCCTAAAAGATAAAAAATACAAAAAAAAACCTCTGCACTATGCTGACAGAAAGAAAAATGTGAAAGCAATATCTGCAAAAAAAAAAGCATTACGATCAGTCTGTTTTAATTGTCAGTTGTGTCTTTGTCAACATTGTGTGGATTATTTTTGGGATCTGCGCAGACGAGAAGAGGGTCTCTGTAGTGTTCACTGTCTATCAAGAGCCAGCCGCTCCACTCTGCATGCACACTCACAGGAACTACCACTGCTGACAGGAGAGCAGCACTATATAATCCCTGTTCAGTGTAGATGGGGCTCAGTATCATATGGCGTTTTTGGCAATTTTCTTATAAAACGTATGTTGTATGAAGATTGTGTATTCCAACAAATCTGCATTCTGAACCTGAAAGGAAAATAAGTAGCGGTATATATGAAATACATCTGTGCCCTCATCTTATCAAACACAAGCCAAGGACGCACTTTACCAAACTCTTTTTGGAATATTCTTCTGATGAATTGAATTAAAGATGGCCCAACAAATAGTGGAAGCGTTTCTACTGAGCATTTCTGTCTGTCACAGGATTATGTGCCAACCCTTTTTTTTTTACTTTTTACCCTGATAATTTCATTTAGTAGATTACATTTCAGCATTAAGATTAGACATATCTGTGTGGTAATGAATTTTCAGCATGAAAGAACCCACAATATAATGTCTGCTCAAATGGGATTTACTTGTCATTTGCATTTAATATATTAAAAACAAAACTGTCTAAATATGATTGAATGTTGCACACCTACAGATTTCTAAGAAATTTCTAAGCAGATCTGAAGTTTAATCACTGTTCACTATTACAACAGTTAGGCTTTAAGGAGCCTTGTATAGACAAGAGACGAGACGTAAAAAACTAAGAGATAATCTGCATCACTACAAAGATCTATTTTGCTGTGATCTACAGAGAAAGCCAGTCATCAGAAAGCCTTGGACAGGTACCTTACAGTGAAATGAGATCAAATTAAATGATACATCTGAATTTAATAAAAAACAGATTATGTAACTGGATTAAGATTAGAGGATAAAATGTGGGGAGACATTAAGTTCATAGAAATAAAGATCCAGTCTTTTAAACTCCAGCCAGCACAAATCTGCAAGATGATTTCAAAATCTGGTCCACTAACACTTGATGTTATAAACATATTCAAGACGCCAAGAGGTCCTGCCTCATAAGAAAAATGGCAAAAATATATTTAAGTAGGATGTAGGCCACTGACACTGCTCGCTTCACTAAACATTTCTGTTCCAGAAGTCATTGAAAATATTAATTTGGTCGTTGAGATATAAGGCTGCACAAATATAATTCTCATCTCCCAGTCTGTCTCTATCGTAATGGGACCAAATTACATTGTTTGTCATGCAAACGTTATGCAATATGTTCTCCATATTTCTTCTATTGCCTGCCGCAGCATCTGCAGTCAGTTACTGTAACTTATTGAGAAAATGACAACAGACAAAAATGACCTCAAGTTGCGCTACATTTCAGTTTTAATAGTTGCAAATTGAATGACTGAATTGGTAACATTAACTGTCCTTTATTGCCTTTCAACGTCGAGATACTTAACACAGTCTTTATTTTCAAACTGTTTAATCCTTTATTCCAAAAGTTCCTTTCTTAAAAATGATCTTTCATTGGGTATAGATATAACATTAATGCAGATTTGCAGGTGCATTTGTAATCAATCCACAGAGCCTCACAGAGACTAGCGTGGCTGTAGACACTTAGTCCTGTTTGAAAATGTGTTCTTGTGACCCACCTCAAAAAATATTTCAGTGGGTGTAGTTGTAACATAAATGCTAATATCCAGCTGCATTTTTAGTCATGACAGTTAGTCCAAATGGGTGACATGTGCAGTACACAGTAAATTTTCATGGTCACATTGATCTGGGCTTCATAGTAAACCAGATATGTAGATTTTCAGTTTTATGAACTGACCATAAGCGGTAAGCAGTATTTCTGTACCCCTGTATCATATAATCTTCACCTCAGGGTTCATTTAAATGTGTTTGTATGTCCTTCAAAACAGGTTCTGCCACAGTTTGTGTTTATGTGAAGTCATTTTCTGAAGCAGTAATTATGTGGTAGACCTGTGGGTGTAAATCATGACACAGGAAAACTGCTGTACTTCAGAGATTCATAAATATCTAAAGGTTTTATGGAAGGTGATTATTCATACACCAGGGAGTGCAATGTTGAGCGACGATTGCACCAAACAGTTGCACAGGGTCGTTCTCTGTCTCCATACTAACTTGTGACAGTTTACTTATTCTAAGTGACCTATGGAGGCCTCGTTCCTGGCTCTTAATTTAATCTGTGCATCGAGCTCATGGATGCTTTCAGATACGCCCGATGCCTCTCTAACACGTGAACAAATTCATTGGCTTGCCGAGGATGTAGTATCACGGCAGCAGATAGAGCCACATAACTCCTGACGTGTTAACATTCAGTTTGATATGAAGAAGAAGTCGGAGCAACTTCAGAGAAATGCATCAATATTAAATCACCTTGTAGTCAAATATTCATAGGGAATGTAAAATAGAAACATGAGCTCAATAGGAATTGGGATTCCGATTTTTCAGTGTCAGTTGTCTGATATGTATTAATTCTGTGGATTAATGAATAAAAAACATAATCCACAGTTCAGGAACATTTTGCTGTCAGGGTTATGAACCATTTTCTGTGCATACTGGCAAACCCTCCAGAGAAAACAGAATAGGCACATCAATTATTTTGAGGCTGCAATTTTGGAACACTGATGATCAGGCCATGGATGACAGCCTAGAAACCTGGCAAATATTGTACATAAAGAAACTGCTGAGAATTGTCCAGAATGAATCATGGGTCCACATAAAGAGGTCTTTCACATTATCATGCACAGAATAGACTCAGTATTAATGTTATGATTTGATTTGTTCACCTCATGTTTGTTGTTGATCTTTACTCCCGAGTGTGTGTGAAACAGCAAACACAGCGGCTGCACTTTAATCACATGCAAATACTGCATGTCATAAATGTGAAAAGAGATGTTTGATAGCTCAAGCCATAACACAAGCATGCAGATTTGATTTTCTGTGTGCAACGGAGGAGTGGCTAATACTTTAATACCATTTCCACTCACTCAGGAATGTGTCACACAGGTACAGGTAAGCACTATTCTCATTGCAAGTCCACCTCCTGAGTTTCACCTATTAGCATAGCCTATATAGGATATCCTGGCCTACAGCAGGCAATATGGTAATCTACCCATGACTCATTCTGAAGGAGATTATCACAAATCCCCAACGGAGGCAGGAGAAACTCCTCATAATACCCATCCGTCACCATTGCTTATTGCATGCTCAGACCTGGAGGGCAGGACTCTTCATTTCCTCCAAAACCTAGCTCCAAAATAAAATGATCAGTTGTTCAGTCTTAAAATTAGAAGTCACATATTCATTTACATGAGCAAAATCATTGGAGGATATGAATGCAACCGAAGACAAGGAGTCAAGAGAAAAAAAAGTCATATTACCATATGTTTTATAATCCTGAGCCCAAATACAGAGGCAGTGTGTTTTGGCAGCGCAACACCACAGCTACTGGTGAAATTACAGCTGTTGCCATGCATCTGATGCATCATTATTTTTGTTATTCAGTGAACTCTGGCTTTTTACTCATTAAACTAGATCAGGTCTGCCCTGCAGCCAGCACAGGGACAGATGGGGATAGTCTGATGCTGCAGGGGAGACCGGGGATGGTCTCAGATTGGTTATTACAGTGGAGCCACATTAGAGGGTGCTGTGCAATATTGTTTACGCCATCTGGTGTAGGGGTCATTTCTTTGAAAAACAGCAAAGCTGTGAGGCGAAGGTCTTTGCTGATGATGGAATTTTAAACTGTGAAATGTAATAACTAAAACCTACAGTTGAAATATGTATGTAAATATGATGTTATAGATATTATAGAGTCAAGGGTTTTTATAAATGTTAAGACTCTGTGTCATGGATGAAATTATTGCAATTTTTTCCATTTAAAATCTAGAGGATCAACCAACTGGTGATCCCCACTAGGGGCTGCAAGGTGAATCTGAGGGGTCTCAAGGTGATTAACAGGACAGGGAACAGAAAAATCACAAAATTATGTTTATTATTTTCCTGAATTTTCCCTAGTCTTCACTTCAAGGTCTGTTTTGTTTCCATGTGTCGTGGGGCAGGTGATGCACCACTTTAGAAAGCTTATGGATTATATATCGCAATGGTTAAACTCACGTCGGCATTAAGCTTCATCAGTTACCTTATAGTCAAGATGAAGAGTATGTGTTGTCCTTCTTAGTGTCACATGAAGTTACATACTGTAGTGTATTGTTCTTGCACCTTTTTCTGTATCGTTTACAGGGCTGAGATGCTAATTGAGACCTGATGTTGTTGCAGCTCTTGATAGTTCATTAATCCTGCTGACAAGTGATGGTATTGTAGGAGCCTTGGCCTCTCCTTATCGATGCAAAATTCATCAAAGCTTCCCCACTGGCCATAATTTGATTAACCACACTTAAGCCCAATTCATAAACATTCTGCGAATTCTGTTCGGGGCACCCAGAAGCCAAAAATTTCACTGGTGATCAATTTGGCTCTCACCTTTTTAGTCTTGCCCTGCAGCTCAACCACCTGCTAAGATTACACTTAACCCAACGTCTTCACATTTTAGCACATCACTGCTTAATAATTATATTTCCTCTAGAGCGCAGTGGAGTTGAAACTCTGATCAGAGAGATAGCGGGAGAAGCCAACTGAGAATAACTTTGGGAATCCCTGCATGACCCTAGTGGAAGCATCCAAAACTGTTAATCCCACAGAGAGACATCCTGAGAAATGATAAATGGCCAGTGAGAACATCATGAACTAGACTTTATTTTTTAAAGGAACAAAGTATTTGCAGCAGGTAATTCCCATGCAGGCCTTGCATCATATTGTGTACTTTGTTTTACCCTGCCAGCATTTCCAAGGATTTGCAGGTTTTATTTTACCGTTGAAGTTACATTATTAAATGTCATAGTCATGAAAAGCTAATTATCTCTCAGTCACTGCATCAGTCATACAGAATTAACACATTTGATTTTCACACCATACAAAAGGAGGCAGCAGAATGGTGATAGCGAATATTGTGATGACTTAGAAGTGTGGTGCCATTAGCTTCCAGACACATTAGACATTTTTACATAAACCAGTGGCTAGCTGTCATTGTAACAGCTTTTTATTCTGTGGTGCATTTGAGAGAATATAATTAACTAAGGTAGACCTACACATAAATAAACTTTTGTATCAGAGTGAACCCAGAAAAAAGCAAAACCATAACTAAAGAAAACATCATCTGATGGATGTTTGCCTTGAACATGGCCCGAGTGCAGTGAAACCATTTAAATAATCCATGATGCAGTTTTAGCGCAGATGTAGTACACACACGGCCACAAGATGGCGCCTGAAACTCACGGCTGTGGCTTGGCATCTGCCTGTGAGATGAGAAGGCAAATGAAGTGATGCAAATTGCTTATAAAAAAAAAAGAAGTGGTACTGACAAAATGGAAATTAGAGATAATATCTTTGACTTAAGACCTCTTGAGACATTACAGCCCCTGCAGCATGACTGGTTATTTATTTTGAATGGGTTTATAACTCCACTAAGGTAGGCCATGCTGTAAATTATGACGCTGATCATTCTCATCCAAAATAGGAACATGAAGCTATTAATAACAAAGTAGTTTTTTAATTGAACTAAGTGACATTTGAGGAGGTTTTCTGAACTAATCTTCCCTCTTTTTTTGTTACTGATGTTGATCTGTTTGTTTTATAATGTCATTGTTTTGTGACAACCCACAATATTACTCAAATATCCATTATATTAATTGAGTTGCTGGGCTTTTGCTGTATATAAATATGGCCATGATGATAGGCTACTATTTACATGAATGACTTGTTGCTGCTCCTTCCTGCCTAATTAGTTAACATTTCCTTCAATCTGATTATTTTCTTCTCTCTCTCTGGTATGTAGAGGACAACAGATCACTCCTATTTTCGGAGAGCGGTGCTTAGGCAGAGGGTAGATTCAAGTCCATCATCATCTCCTCATTTCCTGCAGCTATTTAAGACTGTGCCTCTCCAAAATAGACGCCCGATGACCACAGCTGGAGCTATGCGGGGACCTGCTTTCAAACTAATTCGAGGATATTAGGATGTCGCAGAATGTTTTGTTTTGACATTTCTATACCTTCATCGACTGTCGTGTGTACAAAGCGTGTGCCATCTGACTTAATGACATTTTAGAAGTCATCTCAGATGTTTTTAGGTTTCCATAACTATATATTGTACATCTTGAGTGCTTTATAATTTCTATGCTGCACATTGTTATTTTGGAAATGTACTCAAAACCCAAAGTAAGGTTTAACTGACAGACAGGTCTTAGGCACAACTACACACTCACACACACACGCACAGCGTGCAGCTCAGTGAGCCCAGTCCTACGACATCCCGCCCAAAGGTTATATTCTATCCGAAATGTTGGGTGTGTAGTAAAATACATGCTCCGCACTGTCTGGCTCTCCTAATGAAGGGGTGTATGACTGGTAGTCCTGTGTTTGTACCATGTATCATGCGCCGCTCTATCACTGGATACGAGGTCAGATCATATCTCACCCTATATCTGCCAGCAGTGCAAGTCTGCAATGAGAGCTCAGTCTATTAGACACAGTGGAGACATTATTACAGGACATGTAGCTACTGCTAAAAATAATCCAAAAAGATTTTGATAGCTCTGAGGAATACAAATATAATGTAATGTTTGGAGGCTGTTTCTGCTCTCATTGTTTTTGATTTTGTAAACAGCACATAATGGAGTTTTTCACAAAAAGCCTCGCTTGTGTTATTCTGAGTCAGACGCAGCTGTACGTGGCTAGACTTGTCAGACTGAGAGCTTTCAGCACCCACAGTGTTAATGTATAATGTCAACGCAGTAGGGAGCCTTGTTAAAAAGCAATTAAGCCAAAATGATTTAAACATTGTGCGGTTTGGCTATTGGCAGCCTCGAGGTACGCACTGTGTTGTTGTCTTAAAATGAGAATTTCACTGTCTGCTCACACTGAAAACCGCTATTTGTGTGAGTGTAGCTCTAACCACACTTTCCCACACCCGCCAAACCATACCAAACCACAGACTTCAGATGAGTATGTGCACCACACACACACACACACAGTATTCACATGAAGAGTAATTGAGGGGTTTGACTAGTTTTTGGTGCATTAAAACAGTAGCTGTTTTAAATGACAGGGGCTGAGACATACTTGCATTGATGTCTGTGAGGCTGGTAAAGATGGCTGATTACTCAAAGAGGACGTGGCATTCAGTAACTCTTATTATATTCCTTTTTATTCTGTGTTCCTGACTGTAATACATTCTTAATCCATGGCTTTCTTGATCAGTATATTTATTTCTTGAGTGAGTTCAGGCACAAGCCTTTCTGCAAACAGTGTTATACTTGGTCTTATTTTTGATGATCAAAACATTACTGCTGACAGTTGACAGTCTTCAACAGGCAACCCAGTTGTTCCCCCTGTTTCCAGAGCAACAGCTCATCCCATATTCCATATGATAATTTTACAGTGTGTATGTCTCCCAGTAAGTCTACCAGAGTTACGTAAGCAGCTTCAATTTTAGTTCCAGTGGCCGTTGTCTTAGAAAAAGATTAGTGCTAGGCCGTAGTCAGACACATTTTAGCTGCTGGCAGATTGTTAGCTTACACTCTATGTGCAAATGTGCTCATCAGAGCCAGACTGCTTGGATGTGGTTTGGAACATCTGTGTGGTCTCCACTCCAGAAGAAGACAGACAGGGGAGAGACAGAGGGTGAGGAACAGGAGAGGGGAGGGGTGGTGGGACCCCAGGGCTGCTCAAAAAGAAGCCCTCAGTTTTTCCATCACTGCTGTCGCCACCACCACGGTGGTGGTGTTGCCTCTGAGCAGAGCCAGGGGACAGTGTGAAGCAGATGCAAAGTGTGTGTGTGGGAAAGAAAGAGAAGAGAAAGAGAAAGAAAGCAAGACAGGGACAAAGTGACTGTTGGGGAGCCGTCAGTCTGGCCGATGACTGATGAAGTTGAAGGTTAGGTCTGGCAATTCATGGAGCTGCTGGCTGGGGGCGGGGAGAGGGGCGTTGAGAGGAGCCTTGGTCCAAATCTGCGGTCGGCTCCCCCACCACCAGCAGCAGCAGCACCACAGCCCAGCTCCCTGCCTGTATGTGTGTGGTGTTTATTTACGAGCCTGTTTAACCACGGTGCGGTCCCTGTGGCGGACTGACACAAGATGACAGCAGCCTAAATGTCTTGCCCTTTAAATCCAGCCTAATGGTCGCTTAGTGCTGGGGAGACAGGCACTGGGATAGGCGCCTGGGGTCTTTTCATAGGGGCCCTCTGAGTAACACATCAGCTAACACATCTATGGGCCACCATCCAGATCCTTATTACTACCTGCTTCTGTGGCTGTGGCGCCACTGATTTAGCCATGGCTCTGTGTGGAGGGACAATGCGAGCATGGGAATAGACACTATCCACCTATTACAGCTGCTCTAACAATGATTTTGGATGTGAATGTCTTTTTAATATCTGTGTCTGTGGCGTCTGGGACAGTTTGAATTGCCACAGGATGGCTGGTTATATGTAGTTAAAAAAACAGCAATTTAACATGATGTTTGGGATGTCTGCACTCAGACATGAGTATGAGCTGAACTCATACTTCTTAACCTACACAATTTAATTTCTGCAGCAGTTTTTTTTAATGTTTTTAATATTTCATTGCTGTCCAGACTAGAACACAAAGAGTTAATCCCTTGTGTTTTTGCCTGAAGTAACTCTGTGGTAAGTTAATAGCAGATCTGAGTGTTATTGGGCAAATTATATGCAATATGAGAGCAAACATGCACTTCACATAAAAACGACCTGCGTAAACACACCATTCATAACTGCATACCATTCTGTGTGGGCTTGCCAGCCAATGCAATTAGACGCTTTCTGAGAGGAAGAAAAGATTATCATCCAAAACCTTGTGCCTTGCTCAATTCGTGTGAAAAAAGAGATGTTTATTGTGTGTTCTGCCTGTCAATAATCCACAGCAGATCTTAGTTAAAGTCATTCTGATCACACCTCTGGGATCTATGAGAGGAAACAGGCAAAGGGAAAAAGGTTGGCCACAAATCCCATGGGAATCCATCTCTGCAGAAGAGCCTTCTCCTGAATCACCTGTTGGCCTTGATCACTGTTGTTACAACCTCACCTTCTTGCTCAATGCAGCACACACACACACTAAGGCTTTTATTAATTATCCATGCTAATTATTATATTGTAGCAGCTCTGCTGTCCATCTTACAAATTTAGTATTTAGAGCAAACTCATATTCACTCCACCTTTTCCAACCACTTGCAAAAGCTGTATATATTGTACATATCACATTATAGGCCAACATGTGTTCTTAAAGCAACAGGTATTATTGTATTAAGAGTGTTTTCTTAAAGGTTCAAAGGCAAGAACCCAACTTCCAGTGGCCGAGAATTCTCCGAACCCACAAACTTTGTAGGTACCTTTTGGACTTTGTAGGTTGTAGGTAGGTTTCTTATTATGGTCTGTGGTTGGTCCCAGGCCATAAAATAGCAAATGAAACACAAATCAGTGTTATTTACATGTTTGTTTTTCATTAAACAGATTTCTCTTCTTCAGCAAATTTAAGAGCAAAAAAACACAAACATTTGTGTATGAGGCCCATTGTCCACAAACAGTCTGGAGAACAATACATTATGTCACCACAGCACTGAATGTTACAGGAATGTAACAAAAAAAGACAAAAAGAAAATTCCATTAAGTAAATCATCCAGCCTGAATTAGATTATTGTTCCAGTTTGATACCATTTGACTTTTATAGCGAGTCACGTTCAGGTCAGCTCAGTTTAAAATTGATTTCAAGATGTTACTGTTAACATATAAGGCTCATAATGGTTCTGAAACTAAACTATATCACAGAGCGTTTGGGTCCTGAAGCACATCTTTAATTGCTGCTCCTGTTACCCCTACACTCCAAAGTCTGGATTACAAACAAGACACGATCTCTTTTTGCTACCAGAGCTACAAGTCTTTGGAAATTGCCTGCTTCAGGAGCTTAGCTGGCTTTTGTGTGTAACTGTAAAAGTCTTCTTAAAACTAGTTTTTGTCTACATGCTATTAACCTTAGTTTCATGGTGTACATTCTTTTTTCTCTGCTTATTTCTGTACTTGGTGTATTCTCTAATGTTTTTTAAAATGTGCAGTATACATGCATTTTTAAGGTTTTTTGTATAAGCTCTGTACAAACAATCTTCTTCCTAAAGTGATGTCAATATCCTCATCTGCAAGATCTTAGAATAAGTCATCCAAGTAGATTAAGACTCCGTCTAGACACAATCTGTGGTTAGTTTTGTGTTTTCTCTTAACATTAGTTAAGGCTTTGGTGAGGTTAAGATTATCCAAAGTCATTGCTTCAAGGCTTCGGCCACTCGTTGCTCTAATCTGTGGAGGGACGGTTTAGTTGATTTAGTCTTTGATGAGGTGCCCTGCGTCTCCAATACTGATGAGCTGTTAGTCATCACCACTGCCCAGCCTTGCTGCTGTGGTCTAGGCCTGCCGCCTCCCTTCTATCCAAGAGCCTCATTCATCCCAAGACAAACAGACACAGTCATTACAATTAAGCAGTGCTATTAAAGGGACAGGCTACTGGCAGATTAAGCGAGGAGAAATGAAGTGGTTCTTTGTGTCATTGCAGGCAGTCAACTCATTAAAGCTTGAGTTAGTTTGTCCAAGTTTTGTTTGTTGTCTATGAGTATAAATATACTTATTACCTTGCATGGCAGGATTTGTGCACAAAGTCACGCTCCTGGAAAAACTGCTTTGTGACCGGAGAAGTTTAAAATTGCGCTGCTTTTGCTTTGTATCTCAAGAGCAAATGAAACCAGGCCAGAGGAGACACTGAGGGCTCAGACGCAGTTCTTAAGGAGCCTTGAGACTTGAAGGATTAAGATTATGGGGGAGGTTCTTTTAAATGACTGATAGCACAAAGTGAGAGAGGGAGCAAGGCAGGGCAGGAGTCTGTGTGGCGGACCAGCAGCAGCTTTACTCTTCAATCAGTGAGTTGAAAATTGCCACTCCTGTCAAAATAGAGGTGTTTACTGAAAGGAGGACAAGGGAGAAAAAGAAATAAAGAGAGCTCTCTTGAGAGGGAGAGTTATGCAACCTGCATGGTCCAGGGTTCCCATGGTGCAGGGCTGCTACATCTGGCCAATCAGGGCTAGATTTGGTACCTCTCAAACTATGCGGGCAGAAATGGCAGAGGTGTTGAGATTGGATATGATCCTGCAATGCTGTAAATTGACACAACCAAATTGCACAGGTCTGAAGGTGGCAAACAGACTTGAGTTTTCTGGGGAATGAAAGTGGCGCATCAGCTGTGAGACACACTCTGGATCTCCTAGAGAAAGTAATTTCACAAGATATCAGGGAAAGTGAGGCAGAAAAGCAGCATCTGAAGGTCCAGAAAATGGTTTAAGGCTAAGAGAGGCTGTCGACGTGTAAAATGTCACTCATGACCTCAGCTCTTAATCATTTACAGGGGTTTGAGCATAAGTGATTCCCATTAGGAGTGGCCTAAATGTAAGCCTGGTGCGGTTTGGTAGCATGGTGGTCTCAATGGTGATTTATTATACAGTAGGGCCTTGTGGCAATGCTGCCAGTAGTATATTTTGTGCCTGTCTAGATTTCATTGATCGGTGATGTGATGGAGAGCTGCAGTCAGGCCTTTGTCAAGTTGGGATGTCATTATTAGGGCACTACAGCAGTGCTGAGGATTCCTAAAGTTTTTTTACTTCTGTGCCTTAGTGATTTGTTGCTTTAAAAATGTATTTTTAAACGTGTTTTTCTTTCAAATGTAAGCTCTCTTTAAAGCTCTGCCATCACGTTAAAGAACATTGGGGCCTCCATAATTCAGAGCAATTTGTAATTTGATGTCACCAAGAAAGGCTGCTAGATTAAATGCTCATCCGTTTAGCTTTTTAGGGAAAGTGGATCATACTTTTGCATTCTGACATCTTCATAAATCGGCCTAATCATTGGGTTGTGGTACACCCCTGCCTTGTTTGTGTCTTTGTTAATGCTATGCACATGTGACCAATGACATGCTTGCATAGATGAGTGAGCGCCAGTGCGCTCTCTCAGCTGTGGAGGCAGTTAAATGTCTGCTTACATTCAAGAACGTATGGTGGGTGAAATTTCCAGACGTTGTTTGGATGGTTGGCTGTGGGCTTTGGCATACAGCAGTACTCGACATCTTCTCGATGGCTAACCCCCTAGAGAAGTGAAAAATATTGCTACATTTTAGCTTCAACTTTAGATTTGCTCACCTTACATTGCTCATGCATTCATCAAATTGGCTCACTACATTGATCTTGATCATCTGTTATGTAGATTTTGCCTTGTCATTTCATACAGCAGAATATATTAATTTATTCTCACAGAAGCCCTATAGGACCACCTATTAATGCAGCAATATATTTTACTAGGAAGAACTCATATCCTCATATCCTTGATGCATTCCATGAACCGTTCAGAGACAAGATACTTTACTGGCTTCTCATGTATTTGTGTCTCTTTCTCTTATCCAAAGATTTATCAGTCACTGTATCTACAGGCTGCACCTATCATCAGACACTGCATTTAAGTTCTCTTTGAAGAGATCCATGCGGTATAAAGTGGAGGCAGGCCTCGTTCAGATAGCAGCTCATGAGTGCTGGAATGCTTTTGGTCTTATCATGTTGTCGTCACCATCCAGCCAGAGCAGGCCGAGCCCGGGACACACGAGCGAGACACGATGTCATCTTGAATTCAAAGCTTTGCGCTATGCTGTGAGTCATGCTTTAAATCAACACTTCCTTCTGCTGCTTTTACAGCTTACAGTTACACACAAGCAACTCCTGTGAGAAATAAGGCTGTAGCTTTTCATATTTAGATGTTGATTCCAGCTGTAGCATTTAATTCATGTGTTCTTGAAATGTTTATCTGTCAGTAAAGTGCTGAAAATGTGTTGCACAAACTGTGTTTTTCCTACGAAATCTATTGAGAATGTTTTGGGTTATCATGTCAGGCTTTTTAGGGGCCGGCTTCTTGTACAAAGTGCTCCTCAAAACCCCCTGCCCCATTAATTTGAATGTTCCAGTGTGCTTGTTACTTACCTCAATGTTTTCCATAAGTCTTGTTTTTTTCTTTCAGTTGAAGTATCCATTTACTTATTTTATGATTATTTCTGTGTTGTATTTTATAAGGAATGTTACTATAATCACTAATTCTAGTCGACCACATGAAGAAAAGAAAATATTAAACCCAGTAGGTGAATATATTTGAACACTGTGGTAACCATCAGCCCAGTCACTGAAATATGGCATTTCTTTCATACTCAGCGCACTGGTGACACTGGCGACAACAGTATGACTGGCTGTCTGTCAAAGTTTCCAGCAGTCAGTTGTAGTCTACGGTGCACACAGATCTGGTTGTGATTAGTATAACGGAGACAGTAAATCATGACGCAGCATGAGACTAATTTGTGGTGTGCAAAGAAATAGAACCAGCCCTTTCTTTATGGAGTCGCAGTTAACTACAAAAGACACATTAACCCATGTGAAAGAACGTTCCAGTGGCAGAAAATCAGAGAAGAGGAGCAGCCACGATGCTGGGGAGAGAAATCTACTATATATAACGCAACATTAGGTGTCTTAGTAAGGTGTTGGGCCCCCTATGAGCCGCTAAAACAGCTTCACTGCTCCTTGGCATAGATCCTACAAGTCTGAACTCTACTGAAGGGATGAACACCGCACTCCAAAAGATTTTCTTGCATTGATGTAACTACACATTGGTGCTATGGAGGCTACGGAGGTACCACATGTGTACCACAAAAAATGTGATTGGTAATCTTGGGCTGCTTGTGTTTTCTCCTACAATTTTTGGATGCTGGAAGAGATTGTTGGGAATAAAGACAAAATTATGAAGTAACACACATCTAACAAAGACCCTTTGTACCCAGTATGGAAGCATTCTGAATTTGTTATGTTTCTCTGCAAATTCATGCAGGTTTTTCCTTTTTCCTTCATCCTCATTACTAACTCACCACTTGACTCAATTTCCTTAATCGCATTACAACTGACAGGAAAAATTGGAAAAATGCAAAGATGAGTCATCTTTGTTTATTTGCTCACCTGTGTTGATGTTGTGCAGTTAAACAAGAGTCCTTCTGTCTCAGATCTAACAGCATTTAAGTCAGAATTTTCCACTCTGGTTGGAGGCCTAGTGAGTCAGCATCAATAAAAACTTTTAGGGCCATCATGCCCTCTGTAAGCCAAAATCCAGCGAAACAAACAGCAGGCAGATAAAATGGGATTGCCTCACATATCATCTTTCTGGGACAGCCTGAACGGCTTATTAGGACACTTAATCCCAGTCTGTTTGTTTTGGAACAAAAATTTGTGTTTTTTACCGTAAAACCACAAAATATTTGACATGCCCTGAAAGCATCCTTCTAGAGAGGCTAGAGGCGTATGGGATAACTAATAGGCATTGTAAAGACTGCTTAATTTTTCAAGACTCCCGTACAACACAAACAATGTTTAGAGAAGTGCTCAGTCTGCCCCTTAATCTTTGTCTGTTGAGATGTTTTTGTCTCCACTGCTCTGCTTTTCAGTTTTAACTCCTTTGAATCTACCTCTCTGGGTCAAATGATTCCCTGGCTTCACAGCAGATCTGTGGTGGCTCCACTAATGGCGCTGTAATTTTGCATCTCTTTGAAGTTCTCCCCGACCGTTGTGTTACCTGAAGTCTGCGCTTCTCTGAGGTTTTGGGATGGGGCAGGCTAGCTACCCTCTGCAGCCTAATTAAATGTAATTGCTCCATTTTGTAGTGGTGCCCGTGTGGGGAGGGGAAGCCTTGTAATAAGGGAGATTGCGTGAAGGGTCCGAGGATCACAGACGCCAAAGAGGAGCCACGAGGAGACGATCGGAGACGCTTCCCCCTCTGTCACCTCCTCTGTCCTGAGCAGACCTAGTCATTACTCCCTCCACTCTTCTCACTCTGGCTCTCTCTCCTTTCCTCTGTTGCTCCTTCACCCTCTCTGTCATCATCACCCTGTCATCCCTTCAAAGTCATGCATGTGCACAGCAAGAGTGTTTTGTACACTATTCCCCTCATGCTTCATATGCAGTTAACTTGTTTTTCACCCTGATCTTAAACGTGCACACGGATTCATGTTGCTGCCAGAAGATGAATCCTGAGCGTGTACAGGAAGTGTCTGGTATGATCTCTATGGTATTTCCTCAGGTGGCGTCACCGTCATGGGTGCAAAAGCTAGAATTCTTGGAATCCTTCAGGCACCTCTGTGATTCCGTGACTGAGTCATACACCAAAATGGGCTGTTTAGCCCCCTGACACTGTCTGGTGAAGCGACAGGAGAAACATTCTTTCTGGGAAAGAGGAGAGGGAAAAAAGGAAATTACAGAGCAGGAGAGAGACAACATGACACACAGAGAGAGGGAGCGCCAGCCTGACCGTGACCCTATAGGATGACAGGCTGACAGAAGATGTGCGATGATGTGTGTGCTGTGGGTACAAAGGTGACTGAGATCGAGGGATAAGCATCATTCTCCCACTCTGTTGTCTCGTTTCTTGGGAAGGTGCCAGAAAAACCTTCCAGTGGGGATGTAGCTCCACATACTTTCCTGCGTCAGGGTGTCCAGCCATTTGCCTCCCTCATCTTCCTCCTGGTCCTCCTCCTCCTCCACCACCCGTCTTCTCCGCTCTGTGGTGCCAGTGCGTCTGCCACACGGCCGTTAAGGCTAATGCGACACAGGCTCCGGATCACATTTCAGCCTCACATGAGCGCCCCCCCCACACACACACACACACACTTCACCCACGCCCATCCTCGTCCTACACCCTCCCAGCTCCCCATTTCCTCTCTTCAAGGCTGACCAGGCCTGGCCCAGGAAGTGTACATTTGATCGGAGAACGCAGATCAATAAAAGCGCAGGATCCCAAAGCCGTCATTTGGTGTTTAATGATCCTGGAATGTGTCCCCCAAATGATTTCTCTGCTTGTTGAAATAGTTTTGTGAAGCTGGAAATGGGTGGCAGTAGCCCAGCATCTACTCAGATGCAGCAGGAGCAGGGTGTGTGTGTGTGTGTGTGTGTGTGTGTGTGTGTGTGTGTGTGTGTGTGTGTGTGTGTGTGTGTGTGTGTGTGTGTGTGTGTGTGT